>PNEQ01005429.1:0-10331 GCA_003012365.1 Medauroidea extradentata
CAGAAATTGAAAAACAAGTTTACAGCAGACATTTTAAAGCTGAAGTTGTTAGTAAACTAAATTATCATTTGATAACAACTTTAGTATTCGTGAAAGTCAAGAATTTTTGTTTCATTAGACTTTCGCCCAATAATTTTCTTACCGAAACCGAAAATGAACGTGCAGATTATTCATTATCATTTCATTATAACGAATGTTCGCACAACCCTATTGATTTTGTTTGGCAACCTAATTTTATGCATAATGAAATATGCACACTTGTGGGGAACGCATCTCTCGCGATAAGCAGTACCACAAAGTAAACATTGTGAATAGAAAGGCACCGGTAGATAGGCACTTTTCATCAATAGAAAAACGACAGTGTAGTAGTTTTCTAAGTTCCGTTTAACTTCGATGTTTTTTTATTTTCGGCCTCTGTGGAATCATACTGTAAAAAATCTAAATTTTTTTGTTTTTCTGGCTGACATTTTAAAATATTTGTGAGGTAGAAAGTGATTTACGATGACGACTCAAAACAGTTTGAATTTCCTCTACCGTTTATTACAGTTTGTGTTTACAAACTTTGTTTTCGTCATTGGTAAATAAAGTGTTAAGTTTATGTTTTGCGTCATACATATGATACATTTATTTGGGAGAATCCATGAGCGAGACAAACGCACAAGATGGCAGATAGTTACTGGTAGCGCAATTATATTGTTCTTTTGTTCCAACGGAATAATTGGGCATTAACTTTAATCAATTATTCTGGCAACCATTTTGTTTCAGTGTCGTACTTCTTACTGAACTTTGTTAACATCTCTAGTGCAGAAACGTACAGAGAACTTTGCGGTGCTGCGAAAGTATTTTTATCAGTTCTGTCATCTTAAAAATTATATGCGACTATTACATGATGGTGATGATTGTGTGATGAAATACGGTAGTTTATGAGGTGTTGCGACATAATTTTTGGATGTAATTCCAAATTAATCTTTGTGGAGTTGGCAGCTAAAGATTTTTTGTACACATTGTATTTCTTACTAAGGAATTTTTATTACATGCACATGCAATTACAGTGGAACCCTCTTTTTACATCTCCTCTTTTTACACCCCCCCCTTTTTTTTACACCCTCCTAATTTTACATGTACTTTTTGTGTCCCATTTGCTGCTTTTACATTGTTACTTTCCTGCATTTTACAATTTTTTCAGGTCCCATTAGAAGTGTAAATGGGGTTCCACTGTATTTGTAAGAATGACTGTTAATCGTTTTTTTTTTTGTAAATGCAGTTCTTGGTTTAGTTAACTAATCTTGGGCATATTGCTGATGTGTAATGCAAGAATAGAACTTATTTTTGTGTGTGTTAGTTGTGGGAGGTTTAAATGCCATTGCCACTGTTGCAGATGTCATTGGTGTGTGTAAGAGTGCTGGTGACGTAAACACATTCATGGCAAAAACAACCAATAGGGAGCTGAAGAAGCGTGACATCACCCTTGTGGATCAGTCAAATACTGCAGTAAGTAACTGGAAGTGATTTGAAGTGCAATAGTGGTTTTAAGGCATTCATAAAAGTTTTTTATTTGTCAAAGCAAGTTTTACACACACCTTATGCAAATATTGGACATTTTGCAAGGGAGAAAAATATCCTAGAAGTTTTTTTTTTGTGGAGGATTGATACTACTATTTCTTCAACACATGAAAAGTACATACTAAGTAACATTTTCTCTACTATGGACAAAAAAGGGAAAATCTAGAGCAAAACACGGTAAACCCAGACCTTTGGGATGCATATTCTCCAGCCGACTTCCACTAAACTCTGTTTCCTAAACAGTACGCCATCTTGCAGACAGTACCATTGCAGGACTTTCACTACTCATGGGTCGGCAAGATCTGTTTCCTCATGCTCTAAGATGGTAATAACTATGCTCCACACTAGATCTTCCCTGTGTTTTCCAACTCCTCTGAACTCCTGTATTAAATCATGGTCTTGTTCAATTTCAATCCTGGCCAAGACTGGCCCGGGCCTGCTTTTTTCCTCCATCACCACCTCTCCTTCTGCAATTGTTCTACTCAGTAGACAATTGTCAATAAATCAGTATACAGTGGATTCTCTAGCTACCGTTTTTCAGGGGACTGTGAAAAAATTTCCATGCATCCAGTACTGTATTTCAATACATCAGGTACTGACATGCACATGAATAAAATGGACCTTTTAAACCTATGAAACATTGTTTTGAGTATAAGAGCTGTACATGAACAATTATTTAAGTTTAACCAATAAATACAATAAAAATAAAAATTACAAAAAAGTAAATATTAAATTTAGACACATTTAATCACTCAACTCAAGCTCTAGCCTGTTGGTACCATGCAAAGAGGACATCTTCTAACTCTTTAAAAGTTGACTCCCGACCAGACTTTCGCTTCTTGCTAGAAACACCATATTTACTAGTTTGTTCCCGGATTTCAATTTTCTTGGCCAAAATCATACTTAGTGTGGAGATCGGAAGTCCGAGTTGCGCCGCAGCTATCACACGTTTTTCACCGTGGTTTTTCTCAATCTCTTCTATAATCCACAACCTTTCATCTAAAGTTCTGACTCGTTTAATAGGCCTAACCATCGTCACTTTTAATAAATGGAGCACACAGTTTGCGTTTAAAAAATTATGAACTGTTCCAAATTAAACTTTCACTGCCTATTAACACGACCGACACGTGTAAACACAACTAACGGAAATCAGAAATGTGAAGTAGAAAAACCTGAACGATCAAATTAATTTAAAAGTTAATTTAGATAACTTCGAATTTGATTAGAACAAAGAAAATAAACATTACGTATTTTACATGCTAAGTATAATGGATCAACAAATTTCAATGAGCGTCTTTGTAAGATTAAGATGAAAATTTTTACATTTACCGAAAGTAAATTCACGCAATGTACGAGGAAACTATGCGCGGATAGGTTGGCAGCCATGCGCGGCAATCTTGCTCGCGCAAGCGCATCTGGCTGCGTGCGTGCCGATGAAAAAAAGTTTGGCCTAGTTATCGTGTCTGTGAAATAATAAACCTTGACCGGCAAAATGCATTTCCTGCAGTTAATCATTTTTAATAAAAAGTTCGTGATTTCTCATGTGATACGTAATTACTGTAGTGTACATATAGGCCTATCATTAAAATATGTGTAGCGTGACGGTGACAAAAACAACTCTGAGTTACTTCGTCGTATCTGCACAAATTAAACAGCGATAAAAATGAGGCATCATAGAAGAAAGTGTGGTGTGCAATATTAACTGATTTGGGTTGTATCATCCATGAATATTACGTGTCTTTTTGTCTCTGTAATTAAATGTGACGACGTTAATATTTTTTAATGCTTAGGTTAGAAGAACATTTTGCTGCTTCAATTCGGCTAGAAGAACACGTGAAAGGATAGTTACTGTAGTTGAAGAGGTACCAAAATATTACTGTACTTACTATGTAGTCTATAGTTTTATTTTACCGTGGACTGTTTTCCGTGCTGAATTGTTACGTTGCAGGACCGAAAGATATTTCGATTGATGCAATATTCGATAAACGGTAGATGCGGCATATTTTAACATTGTTTGTATGAAAAATTTTTTGGGACTGTTGAAAAATTTTGGTACGTACATTTTTTCGGTACAAGGGTTTTCGGTAGATAGAGAATCCACTGTAATGATTTTGCTTCTCTGGAAAGTAATGGAGTTGTAAGTAGTATTCCTGTAGTGTCACACACCATCTTGTATGTCTACTCTCCATTAGCCGACATGTCGTCGTAAACTATAGGGAATGATGGTCTGACAAAACTTGGATTACTCTCCCTTGAACTATTGTCTCAGACCTTGCTTAGTCCCCAAACTACTGCTAAGCACACTTTCTCTATAACCGTATATGCACGCTCGGTAGGTGTGACCTGCTATACAACCACCCTATGTACTATGGGTTAGTGTGTAGAATATAATTATATATTACTAGTACAGTTCTGTATAGGCCTACTAGACATTGAATGATGACTTGGTTTACTAATTATTTTATTTAGGAAGACTGGTAAGAGAGTAAATGTGGAATATGCTGACATAATAAGACCATAAAATGAAGCTATTAGCACATCCAAATTATCCTAAAATAATCTCATTGGCCCAGAAATAAAATAATTTGATGTTTGCAATACATGTTTAAGTGTGCTGTAGGAATGCTTTTAAAAATAACTAGATCTGATGTCACCAATATCCTACACAACTAGGCTAGCACATAAATTAATTACATTGCTCCGGCTAGGTAACTCAGTAATATTCGGTAGAACACAAAAATATCTTTCTCCCAGGACTTCTGAGATTAGATTCCGAAACTACAGGAAAAAAATATACGTCAGCAACGATCGCCGATTTCATCGCAAAATTACAAATTATAGTGTCAAAAAAAAACTTAATCAAAATTTATTATGTTCATGCAGGATTAACTAACACAGGAGGATTAGAGTAACTTGCTGCTAAAGTCATTATTTCTGTTACTCACGACCTTTTATTAACAGAAGGCGTCCCTTGGCGGCACCGACGCTATCTTGATCACCCAAAATTAATATAAATATTGAAGCCGCAGGGTCTCTTCTTCAATACCCTGGCTTCCCTGACTTACTACTGGGCTGAGCATTTTAAAAACTATTCAAAATAGTTAGAATGGCGTCGGCTATCTCCTGATTAGCCGACAAGAGGAATTTTTATCGCCATTCTGTGTCGATGTCCCAGTCATAGATAGAAGCCCTAATCTCCACCCACGCACTCGCGATTATTGCCGCATTCAAAGCATCGCGCGAGCCAAAAAAGCTATTTGGGTCGGAGATTATCGCGGTGACGGTAAAAACAAATAAAAACAAATCACACAAAATCGCGGTAACGAACTAAACCTAAAACAAAACTAAACCCGGAAATTAAAGAAAATTAATTACAAGAGTCTACAAATATAAATAAACAAAAACAAAAAAAAAAAAAAAAAAAAAAAAAAAAAAAAAAAAAAAAAAAAAAAAAAAAAAAAAAAAAAAAAACCTACCGGATGTGTACTAACCTCCACAGAGAAACAAAGTTATCTATCTGGGGCATTCATTAACTAACCAAAACGAATTTATAACCTACAAATTGCAATTATTTAACATGTCAATAACAAATTAATTACCATCAAAATAAAAGAAAAAAAATCAAAGAAATTACAGAACAAACATGTTAAATTCTTCTATAGCCAAATGCTATACTGCTTAACATTGCTAGCACCTGTTAATCTTCATCACCTTCCTGTACTAGCTTTTCTCCCAACCTGAAATTGGATGCATCTGCTGTCAGATAAAATTCTTTGGACAAATCGGTATGATACATCATACAGTCAGACAGGAAAAGAGATTTTGCCCTGTCAAATGCACCTTGACATCTGTCGTACCATATCCACAGACAGTCCTTTCGAAGCTTTCGCAACGGAGGTGCCACCACATCCGAAAATATTTCAACAAATCTCCGGTAAAAATTGCATAGGCCAAGGAATCCCTTTAACTCTTTTGTGCATCTTGGCGTGAGAAATTGTCGGATAACCTTGATCTTTTCTCTATCTGGTTTAATGCCAGTTGATCGCACTACAAATCTCAGAAAATGCACTTCACTATGCAGAAACTTTTATTTAGAGATGTTTAAGGTTAGGTTCACTGATCTCAATCTCTGGAGCAGTTGCTGCAGATGTTCTAGATGACATTCCAGGTCCTTACTCGTCATTAGCACATCATCCACGTACTGTAATTTTTTGTATGTGATGCAACCTCAGGTCCCAAAAATACCTCGATCGCCCTGCAAAATTCACCCATATTGTTCGATAGCCCAAAGGGCAACACTCTAAACTGTGTATGATCGATTGTTGTACAGAAAAGCAGTGTATTTCCTGTCCTGTATATGTAACGGCATTTTTTCCACTTATAGGTCGAATCGCAAGTTTTTGAGAAAATATTTTAAACAAAATGTGTGACTTATAAATACAGTACCTCTTGGGCATGTGGACTGACTTCACGAGGTCCAACGGACAAGTGCTCCGAAACTATGCCAAAAGCCAGCGGCTCTCTTCTTGGAAATATCCACTTAACCCATATCTATTAACTAATTACAATCACGAATACACCACTTCAAGCCACACCTCCTTCCGACGACAAGTTTGCAGCTACTGAGAGTCTGCTGTTTTTCACCCGACAGGCTGCTGTTTTTCACACGACAGACTGCTGTTTTTCACATGATATTTACAAATCCAGTAACTAAATTACTCAAATTCCACATGGCAACTTTGATACCTATGGTGTTACAGTAATCTATCCATTTAATTTACATACCGTATTTACTCGTCTATAGCACGCACTCTTATTCCAAAACAACTGATAAAATTCAGGGGTGCGTACTATACACGGAAAATAGAAAAAAAAAACAGTGAAAATGAAAAAAAGGTCAGTGGTCTTTTGAGCTGAGGGGGTGAGAAGGCGAAGTTAAAGTCGTAAATTTGACGATGTCAAGAGTAGGAAGCGGAGAGAAAAAAAGCCGGCGGTCAGTCATGATTGGCCGGGCGGGGAGGGGGGGTGAGAAGCCAAAGTTATAGTCTTAAACCGAGGGTGTCAACAGTGGAAGGCAGAGAGAGAGAGAGAGAGAGAGAGAGAGAGAGAGAGAGAGAGAGAGAGAGAGAGAATGTTCTCACAGCTAGGTTTCTCCATCATTACTCCTCTTTGTTTTCGTTTTCTCCCCCTTTCCCCTCCTCCCTTGCTCTGTTGCAACCATCGCTGCTAAAACCCTAATTTTTTTTGTTTGTCCTTATCCACGTTCCTGTTCAAAGTGTTCCTCAGTGTTTACACAATACGAGGGTTAAAAACTTGCCTAATGGTGGACAGAAATTTACTAGCCTTTACACAGGTACTTTTAAACTGTTGGTTACAAAGGGTCTGCAATTTGATGTGGCAGATTTTAAACTTTGTGGATGGCGGGCGGAAGCAATATGATAAGTTAATTTTGACGTCTCATGATTAGCTATCGTTAGTCACCTTTTTTTTGCAGTACGCGAAATTGCGAAATTTTCGCAGAAATCTAACATTTTTTTGCAAAATCCGCTTATTTACAACAAAATCGCGAAAAAGTAACTAAATGTTTACGTTTTTATCGTCAGAATCGATTATTGCGATATATATCGATCTTGAGTTCGATAATCGATTCTGACGTCGCCTGTTCATTATTTCTATCGAAGTGTCGGCAAAGTATCGGCGACAAATGAATGTAGAAAGTGACGACTAGTGAATACAGAAAGTGTTTCTCTGCTTACGTTACGTTTTCACGGGTATATGGCGATGTTTACCAAATATATCTTGTAGAAAGTAGAAACGCGTGACAGTAAATTGAGTGTTGTTTACGTTCGGGAAAATACACATTTGTTCAAAATAGTAGTCACAGTTTATGACCGTGCTAGAGAATTCGCGAACGAAGGATTTTACGTGTTTGACAAAGTCAATAAAATCTTAATGTGCAAATTTTGCAACACGCGTATCGAGTGAGCGAGAAAAGATACTTGTCTAAATCATATTCATGGAAGCGTCACCCACAAAAAAATAAGGCGTTAGCACGGGAATCGAATGAAGGTGAACGCTCATCTTCAGGAATAAAACGACAAGTTTCGCTCACGGACATGGTATCCCGAGCAAAAACTGCAAAAAATGACAAACAAGAATTTGTTATGTCAACAGTTAGGGCTTTCATGAAAGCTAATATTCAGTTGGAGAAAATTGATCCCCCGAAATTGCGCGACTGGATGAATAAGTACATAGAATGTATTTTAAAATGGCCATATTCATTATGTAATGAATTAATTATTTGGCGCCATTCATGTCTTTCCTGTCATTAAATTTTCAATCGCACATTTCCGACTTTATCGCCCAATACCGAAATCGTAGGCCTATGCACCAATAAACCTATCCTGGCCCCCTCCTCCCCAGAAACACAAGCACCATTTCATTGCTTGTGAATGCACTTAAATAAAAAAATCACAGTAACCTAATATAATTCCAAACTAACAAAATTAATTTTTGGTACCTATTTTATTTATTAGGCCTAACACTATAAAGTCCTTGCCTTGAACTGTTTACAAATTACAGTACAAGTTATGCCTATGTGAACTAACACTGACTTACACCCACTTTTCCCAGGTGCTGGGGACTTGCCTACAGCAAGTAGGTTACGAGAAGGTTGTGTACCACATTTAATTCAGGAGGAGGAAGGAAGGATGAAGGAAGCAGTTAGAGACAAACTGATCTCTCTTTTGTGTGATGAAACTACCGACAGAAAAGGTGGAGATAGTTCTGTACAAAAACTTTTCGTAGGTGGAGTCAAAAGTTCTGAAAAATGCTAATGCAACAGAGTGCTCCCAAGCAATTGTTTCTGTGATTCAGAAATTAGCAATTTCCTATGAAAACATTGTTTCAATTACATCAGACTCTGCTAGGTACATGGGGAAATGCATAAATGCCATCTGAGAGTTAGTTTCTGAGGGACTTTTGCTCACACAATGTTGGGAGCACACAATTAACTTGGTGGCAAATTTTTGGGGTCCTGAACTCGGAGCACTCAACGAGTGTGTGAGACAAACGAAACACATTTTTATGAACACACGCAAAAGGAAACATGAGTATTTTTTTTTTTGAGCAAAAATACCTTGAAGAACTAGAAAAGGTTAAGTTGTTTCCGATGCCGGTTATCACGAGGTGGAACTCATTATTTAGGAGCGTTGAGTATGTTAATGACCTTCTGTGTGACATTGTTGAATTTTTCAAAACTTCCGAGGATGACAGTACAGCAGTGCAGTATTTCCAAAATTCATTGTCGTCGGAGATCATAGTTATCCAGTGTCAAGCAGTATTTCTTGTCGAGCACTTCAGCAAGTTTTGCAGTTTATTGCAGCTGTTTACTTTGCTCTCTGATGGTTTTTTTTTTTCCAAAGCACATCAGGAATACTGGAGACCGTACCCAAGAAATTCAGGGACAGTTTATCATCCCAGTTCAAATCTGTTTCATTAAAGTGTCGTGACAAACTAGCAGATCTTAGGGTGAATCACTCTGCAAAAATATTCATTGCAGCCATTGGAACACTTTTTGATCCTAGAAATGTAATCAGAAGTGTTACTGGTGACATTTTGTGCTTGCTAAAATGTGTGCCCATTTTGGATCAGCTAGCCCCAAGCCTGTATCTTGAAGCATGTAGTGTTTTCAGAAACACTGTAAAAAAAGAAGCTGAGCGTGGAGATGACATTGATGTGTTGAATATTTTGTTCTCATTAAAGTGAGTCGGTCTTACACTTAGAGACCCAAGATGCTGAAGGCCAGTCACACATTCACTTCTTTCAATATGCATACTGAATGCTTCCAAAACTTGCGGGGTAAATCCTCTCCAAACAAGTAACCATTCATGCTTATAGCGAGTTACTGAAAGGTTCACTCTCGAGCAAAGAAAACAAACTAGTTAAGTGAGGAACTTGCATTTAATGCCCACTTTATACAAAATACAAAAAACACAATTCGATCACCAATTTGGCTCATTGCACTAATTAAAAACCTCTTTATAATAATTTCAAGGCCTAGTTGAATCGTTCTCACCACACACAATCCTTACCACAATCTTGTACCTTGATCTATTAATAGAGGCACTCAAAAATGGTAAATAAAAACTACATATTTCGTCAAATAAAATACAACATTTCGGTATATAATTTCTGTGAATAAAATTTTCATAATTTGATTATTTCATTAAAAAAATAGCAATTCTTTCCTTAAAAATATTTTTATGTTTGCAAAAAAGTTGTACAGCTCTATTATTGGTGCATTACAATCAAAACAAACATATAAATTGAAATTACTTTGTAGATTGAAAAATACTTATCAACGTGAATACTTATAGTATTAAGTATATAAAAGAAATAGTTTGATAGAGAATATATACAACATAATCTTATGCACTATGCAAAGTTACCACTAAAAAAATTATGCATTTAATATTACATTTGCTGTAAAAAAACAATTGGCAAACAGTAATTCTTAAAGAACCTACATTACCAAATATTTTCCTTCAGATTCCTAGAATAATATCCAAAAGATCTATAGAGTAGTCCACTCAAAATATTTGTACATTAACTGGAACCACTACTTAGCTGTAGCATCAGCTCAACATTGCTCGAACAAAGTGTCGTTCGCTTGTCTGACATAATATTTCCATACATGGAAAATGTTCGCTCACTATCCACGTTAGAAACTGGAATCCACAGACAGTTAATAGCATTAACTGAGTATG
>PNEQ01005438.1:0-27389 GCA_003012365.1 Medauroidea extradentata
AGGATTGTAATTGGTTATCTGACAAAAATACTTCACTTATAGTTCGGAAACGAATTTATAAATATTAAAAATTATGCAACTAATTATCCCTTGATCGATTTGATTCAACCAATTTTAAATGTGTATAGCATAAATATTCCCATACATTTGCTAGGCGAGCTCTCTTCCGCTGGCAATTGGATACCTCCGCCGCACCCCCCTCCAAACATTTACGGCTACCTGATTGTCCCCTCAGCCACAAACCACTTAGGCCTCACGCCACGAGTTTTTCCTTATTTCAAGACTCGGTGCAAAAAGGAACTAAGAGCCATCCCTTAACATGTATACTCTTATGACCCTGCAAAGGAATGTGGTCAGGTCTGGAATGGGGTCTTAAGCGGTGGCCTTATGTTTTTTTATTTATGGAAACTGCATAGTAAAGTCCAGCGTCCAGCGCGTGCTTCTTTATTTTCGTTTTACAATTCCAGTTGATATTTTTTTACGTAACAGCAGTCTGAAAAAGTCGCTTTCAACCACTTTCAGGTTCCCGGTAACCATGTTGCTAAGCATGAGAATTAACTTATTTAGAAAACCAAACCAGTAGAAGAATAGTTTTATGTGTGTTTTCTTTCCTTAGATGAAGATTCCGAACGCCGTTTTTAAGTATTTGTTAAAAAAAAACTTTCTTCTAAAATGCTGCAACAATACTTACGCGCTAGCTGTATATGGTTCTTAAGAGAAAAAATTGTGGAAACTATTAACAACGGCATTTTATGACTCCTGAAGGAAAAGGAAATAAATACAATCTGGTGTCTGTAGTTCAATCCTCTGGCTTTTGGCACATGTAATAATAACATACTTAGATATGATGGTATATCACGAAATTTTTTTGTGCCAACATACCCTTGAAAACAACGTGGTCTCTTGCGACATGTGTGATAGGGATATATACGTCTGACACAACGTAGCTGTCTGCAGACCAACAACAGGCATCAAATATTACAATAACGGGATTCTTATTGGCTCAGTGAAATAGGGCAACAGCTCTACGCACACGCTAAACCCAGTCATATTTTCATAAGCTGAACGTACGTTGAAACCTATCACACAGTCAAGTTGTCCCGCTATATACTACAATCCCTAAATATATTGTAACGATAAAATTAGCGTGTTATTGAACTACAACGATCTCGATCAGTCAACTTTATCCGCGATAAGTCATCATCCTTATTGATAACTGATGTACTAAAGGCCCAGTCACGCTGTATAATGTTTCCTTCCAATCGCTTCAAATAAAATTTGTCAAATAATGTTGGATGGTAGTGACGTCACAAAAACGTCACTATCGTGGCCATATTTGTTGGAGGAAGTTTTAATGACTTTCGTTTTCATCCAATAATTGCGAATTGGACGGATTCAAAAATTTCTTGGACGTCGGACGGCTCAGCCGATCACAATCACGCGCTTTGTAAACTGAAATATCATAACCTTCATTCGTGCACCATGTTGAATTGGATCGAAAATATAACTGTAGTTTTAGATAAAGAAACCGCAATTCCAATGTAATTTAAATTTATCGACGAGTACATGTGTTTACTTTAAAAAAAAATATCATACTATTACGAGAAATGTACGCCTACTGAATCCGTGCATTTGTGTTTAAAATACACAAATCTCCAAATAAAAAATATAAAATATTACTATTCGAAATATTGAAGAAATGTTACACTTATTGTTCTTTCGTCAAGTTTTCCTGCTAACCAATTTATTTTTCATCATTTAAATACTGAATGCTCTTGAATTGAAATAATGTGAACCAAACTTTTTACATTTATTGTAAAACACAACCAAACATATAGATTACGAGCTCCAACAAAATTTGACAGTGTGACATGTCTTCAAACTAATTTTTATAGTTACAGGCCAACTTTATTCGATGGGAAAATTTTATGATTACATTTCGTCAAATATTCGTCTTCCAACTTAATTGTAAAATATAGTTGCAGACAAACATTTGGCAGCGTGACAGGGCCTTAAGCGATTTCATTGTAGTTAAAATATTTAGAAGATTGGTAGTTAAATTTGGATTAATACATTTTCCGCTGATGAGAGAGTGAGTGAGTGAGAGATTTTAGTCAGCGCTTAACATCAAGGTCTTTTAGCGCTGGTGAGGGGTGATATGATGTGAGTATAGAGCAGCGCCGGAATGAATGGGCGGGGGAAACTGAAGATCCCCTAGAAAACCCGCCGGCCAGCGGGATCGTCCGGCACGATTCCCACATGCGAAAATCCGGGGATCGACTCCGTCAGGAATCGAATCCGGATCGCCTTGGTGAAAGGCGAATGGTCTGACCACTCGGCCACCGCGAAACCTTTTATGGTTAAGATGGCGATGATTGTTAAAAAAATGTTGTGCTATTAGCAACAGCGATCGATAGGTAGCCTACGTCGCTGAGTCATCAATTTACACTTGAGCCTGTAAAACAGTTCCGCTGCCGACGTTGCATCACAAATGTAGGTGAGTCTCAGCCTACATATGATTAGAACTACTGACTTTTGGTTAATCCTACTCCAAAATGGTTACAGTGCTTCACGTGCACATCTGCAACCGTGCTTCATGGTCATTAGCAGAGAGTATTTGTGCTGAGGCCACGCTCATATGAGTGTGCCGATAAGAATAAACTTACTGCAACACTACACGGCTGTCATTTGATGGTGGATCAACCAAGATGCTCAGAGTTCAAAATATCCAATCACTGGCCACGGAGCAGTTAGACGCACAGAAACAAGCGAACTATAAGGGCGACAATGACACGTGCGTCTAAACTTTCCGTCGAACCGTTCTTACTGCGGAACTTCTAGTAATGATCAGTGAATGTTATTGGAGGGAACTATGTGACAAAGTTTAATACAGTCGTATGTCTAAGTTTCTCATGCATCTGTTATATGTATTTTGCAATACTACAGCTTGAAAAAAAAAACGACTTTTATCTATGCCGAAGAACTTAGGAACAATACTTCTGTCAAACGAGTTGTGTTAAATGTGGCATTGCTCAAGTGTTCTTAGGTATTTCTTTTTGCAAATTTTGTCATTAATGTGCACGCGGATAACTTTCGACCGTTTCAACATTATTTGAACTAGCTGATCGGCATGTGTAAGTAATGTCTAATCAGAAATAACGAACAAAGAACGCTACATACGTGTACACTCATTTTAAGTCTTTAAATTATATTTTTACGATACTTAAAATGGCGAAAATGGGTTTATTTGTGGTCTTTTGTGGGTATGAATAAGTTAAAGCAGAATCTTTGAACAGGTATAGGCATGTACAATGCCATTTTATATTTAATATTACGTGTTAAAATGAAAGTGTCACCCCTGGATGTCTCAGAGGCGAGTTGGTGAGAAGACAGTACTACAGTTCAGCAACTTGCGCCTAGAGGCTAGGAAGAAGCGTCAAGTGCATGCTGTGTCGACCTTACCACTTCCGCACGTATAGGCTTCCAACACTCAAAATATGCTACGTTCACCCATACGGCTAGCTTAAAAACTGTTGAACAGTAAAACTATTAAAACCCATGTTTTATATTCGAGTGCGAACTGTGAATCTGAGTGCTGCGACGAGTCATTTCCATGATAACACGAAACAGCGAATGAACGAACTCGGCTCTTTCCAATTCCAGTCGGCGCGTGCAGCCGGGGGTAATCTGTTTGCTGCGAACATCACTTGCGCCAGCATTATTCTCGCTAACCGCATTGAACCAGCGGACAAAATGTAATGACGCTGTGCGATACGAACGAACCCTTTGATGAAGTCCGCAGGGGCCACGGCCGCAAATTGCATTATCCGCAGAAACAACAACTGCCGCATTGTCTTCCGCCGAACAACTACTGGGGCAGTGCGTGCGTGTGTACGTGTGTACGTGTTAGCGCGCGGGCTGGGAGCTGCGCGACGCTCCCGGGTTTTCGAACGATGTGAACACAGTCGCTAGGGAATTCCACACCACCCTCCCTCCATCATATATATTCCCCTTCCAGATTGTAAGCAACCGTCAGGGAATAGACATCGTGGAAATTACTATGCACAATGCAGTCGTCCGTAGACCCAACAGACAGCACGTCCAGAGTACTTGGTCCAGTCGAACATGAATGTCCAGAGATAGGAAAATGTCGAGGGCTCACTAACTTGTAGGCTAGCCTGCAAGAATATATGTGCACTCAAGTAGACATCAGTATCTACCCATTGGCTGCTCGCTTCCACAGTGGCATGGTCAAGCGTTGAGTTACTAATTTATTATTGGCTCAACGACTATAAGAGGATGTCAAATGAAATAAGTCAAATACTAATTGCGAAAGTAACACGACAATTCAGTTGCTGGTAGATACAAACTTTCCTCATTTTCTGAAATAGTTGTAACCTTAATACCTTAGTTATTTTGTAATGGGAAACAGCTGACATGGAAATGGTGCTTTATTTACGGGAGCGACTACAGTTGTCATAAAAGTAACAGAAACCTCGCCTTGTGGATTCTAAAAAGTGAAATAAACTGTAAATTATGACGTCACAAAGAGAAAAACTTTAAACAACCTCTCTATTCCCTGATTTCTGAGAAAAGTCATAAATCCGAGCTGAGAAGGATCGTTCCCCCCTAAGAGTAGCATTTGAAGAATATTACACGCATATATACCTACTTCAAGTTCACCACTACTCATTAAAGCATATTTTTACGTTGACGAAAATGGTATAAATGGGTGTTTTACTGTCTCTTTTTAGGTATGTAAATCTTGCCGCAGGCGTGTACAATACACATTTGTTTTTTAACAAAACGTCTTAAAATGACAGGCTCGCCACTGAAAGTCTCATACATGCTTGTTGTCGGCGAGAAGAGCGCACGCCGATTCAGTGACTTGCGCCTAGAGTGTAATATCCCTCCGTACTAATTACTAATAATGATCTTCCGAGCTATTGGGTTTCCTTGAGTTCAGTTATCATAGTAATAACAACAGCGACACTTTGAACGGCTATATACTTATTAACTGCCTCATGTACATTATTTACAGATTATACCTTATAATTAGAGATGATGGTTTATCGCGGGAAAACTTGACTGTTTGCTGTGTTTCAACGTACGTTCAGTTTACCAGAAGATTACTGGCTTTCTGCTGTACGTGGAGCTGTTACCCTATTTGACTGAACCAATAATAATCCCGCTATTGTACTATTTGATGACTACTATTGGTCTGCAGACAGCTATGTTCTGTCAGACGTATATCACCCAATCACACATGTCATAAGAAACTACAGTGTTTTCAAGGGTATGTTGGCACAAAACATTTTCGCGATATACCATCATCTCTACTGATAATATACTCGGCCAATCTGACCACCAAACACGTCCAACCGATCGGTAGGGCTAGGAAATATTCGCAATTTCAATGACCTGCATGCTAGAATCCAATGTCCTATGCATACTCAAGCCCCGTCTATACGTTCATTGTCTGCTGTCTGAATGAGTAGCAGGTAATGGACAAATGGTAGGGCTTCGGTATACACAGGCTAATGGATTCTAGCATGTTGGTCGTTGAACACGCGAAATATTCCTAGCCCTACCCATCGGGCTGGCAAATAGTATCTGCTTCTTCGTTAAAAACTCTCTTCTTTCCTTCACAGTACCACGCCCTTGTTCTCCTCAACTCAAACGAGCAGGGGTAAGGATCCAACCAACCAAACTACGTTCTCACCTCCGACGTCATACTGATCGACGAGCACACACGCACTTGCTTTCCAGCTTCTCAGAATCTAAAGTCACGTGACATTAGTCATGTAAACCTTCTGACTCCACCGTGTACCAGACGCGAAACAATGTCTAAATAATACACCATTCTACCAATCAATATATTTACAATGATCTCATCAAGTTTTGACTATAGGGACTTCTTAACATAGTAGCTGATTATAATTATACTTCTATAATTAACAATTTTCACTTAATGGACTTACCATCCTAAATATTTACATATATGTACATAAGAGTACTCATTTGTTTACAATCGACTAATCATCATACAAATCCTATATCATTTCTTTTAATATACTTAAATTTATCTGGAGTTACTACAACAGGCTAGGGGGGAATTTTATGCCCGTGCAGTGTCTTCCTTATCGCTTCCGCACTTAAACGACTTGAACGCGCAACATACGTCCACCCAGACATCCCACTGGTCATTCTTTTCAAAAAATTATTTTGTTTGGTCTGCATCACGATCACAACTTTTATCGTCGAATCAAGATTACAGATCTTGTTGGATAGGGATTATATTTTCACCTACTGTCCTTTCAACTTCATCTTAAGGGGCCTGCCAACTGGAGGTTTAAACATTGCAGTGGGTTAGAAAAGAAAACGTGTTTATTGGCGAAGCATAGGCTGCAATTAATTATGGCAGACAATATTTCTAATCCAAATGTTACGTACAGCGTTAGGACAGGAAAATTTCGCGAATTCAATGACCTGCATGTTTGAATCCACTTTCCTATGCATACTCAAGCCTAGTCTATTCCTTCAAAGTCTGCTGTTACACAGAGTAGCAGCTAACTGACAAATGGTTATTGCTTGAGTTTGCATTCGAAAGTTGATTCTAACATGCAGGTCATTGAATTCGCGAAATTTTCCTGTCCCTGGCAATGGAGCATGATTTATTTACCACTATAAGCCTATAATTATAATCCCGTTACAAGCTGTGAGACCAGTCAAGAGGCAGCGGAACTGTATTTGGTTGAGCGACAAGTAGGCATGTTTTCTAAATAAAATAATTTTTTTCAGATGTCACTATAAGTTTACTGGAGTTGTTCAGTCTACACATAAGCCAGACGAAAGAAAAGGATCTACGTTCCCTATAGATACCACATCTGTTGTCGTCGAAGGAAGCATACTAGATTTTGTCTATTTTTTTTTCTTTGTCTCCGCCGCCTGTGCTTGCCTCCATTTAATTATCTTGCCATTTTGTTGTCCTCGTCCACTTCAGTAACCAAATTTCATACACCATATTTTTCGTTTGTTTTTAATTATTTCCTTTTTGTGACGTCTTTCTGGGTACGACCACATTCCGAAACGTAATATTATTACGTATGTGTTATTTTTACATCAACTAACAGTGGCTTTTCTTCTTTGCTTTTTGTTTTATTGTTGCGTTTTTTGTAACTTGGCAACATTCGCTCGCAATAACGTAATTTGTAGGAAAAATTCAGTTTGAATTAGTTATTACCACGTTCTTAAATATATAAACAAACGCGAAATCTAATAAACAAACCAGCAAAGTTGTACACCTTTTCTGCTACACTTTTGCACACGAGTAAATGATCGGGTAGTGTTATATTTGCATACTCAGATAAGAGCGCAGTTTCCAGAAACGAGTTTGTAAGGTAAGAACGTGGGATTTACGTCTCTTCGATAGCGAAGTCATTAGAGACGGTAAAGAAACCACTTGACACAATGTTACGAACAGAGAGGAGAATTAACCACAGCATTTGTTAAGGAACTATCCCTGTATTCCCCTGGAGCGATTTCAGGGAACAATTAAAAACCGAAATCACGATGCCAGAAATTAGGAATCAAAGCCGGGTCCTTCCGAATGCGAGTCCCAACGTGGTACGGTTGCACAACCTCACTCGGTGAGGAACGTGTTAGAGTTAGAGTACAATTGGCACTTATAATACGTAAATTCATTGACTGGATTAGAGTAGGTAAATGCAATCACGTTATTAGGTTTTGTTGATTACAGAGGCTTGATGAAAGCTTGCAATGTTGTTCAAGTTTGTAAGACTACGGGAATACAAAAAACCTACATATTTTCTACTTGATAAATGTGTTGGCAAATTCTACGTCCGCAATGCATACATTACACGTTATTTTATATAAATATAATATTAGTTTTAGTATAGTCGATCGAGATTCCATCAGTTGAAATTTCAAACCCGTGTTTACTTCCTAGGGGTAAAATTTCAAACACCTAAAACATGATATTTTGGCTGACCTACCCTACCCTGGTGAATTTTCATAAGCGCCTTATGTAATTCTTCTACGGAGTCATATGCGGAGCTTTACAATAGCCAATAACACCTGGAATAATTTATACTGCACCGTTTAACATGGCTGTGGCCAGCTGACTTACAGCAGGGCAGTTGGAAATGAAGGCAAACATGTGTTTCACCCTAGGCGGGAATATACCCTAATTTTGCTGTGTGAGAAGATAAACCTCTTTGTACCTCGCACTACCCTCTCCTACGATCCCGATGAGATGGGGCAGCGAGAGCTTAAAAGCTTCATTAGTCTGCTGGAGTGGATTTGCCGAGATGTACGGTGTGGTTTACCAGTTCTCCCCAAACTTGCCACATAGCTGACTTTGCAGGGGCCAACACAGCCCTCGCCATTGCTAACTGTGCAGCACTTTGTGATGAATGCCGATCTTTACATTACTTTCCAGGATCTACTTCTCATATTTTTAGCACCAACGAGCAATTTCCTTTAAACAACAGCAGGGATACAAAAAGCGGGAATGTTTAGGGGATACACCTTCCGCTAATAAAAAGTAATAGTTTTGCGCTAAATATGTGATAAATATTCAAGTTTGCTCTAGAGTAACCGTTTCCTGATGCTTATCTTTATCCGCTGTAGCAATGTAAAACATAGACAACTGCACGGGTGGCATTGATGATGTAAGAGGGCTTTACGAGCCGCTATCAACGACGTGTTAAGAGCCAATGAAGTGAAGTGCAGTGAAGAGGTCTTAAAACATCCATGCCTGAACCAGGATTCGGACCCAGGACCTCTCGCACTGTAGATCGGCGCCTAACCAACTACGCTACAGAGGCAGACGGGAGACATTGATACGAGCGCCTTTGCGTTAGGAACACTAGATTACCGCGCAGTTTTCGTACCATTATTTCTATAACACTTTTAACTAAGGGGTTATCCTACTATTTTGTTTGTGAAGAGTATGACACATAGTCAAACTAAAACAATATTTATATTTTATGAAAAAAGTTGATATGTTTTCAGAGTAGTCTGTAAAATTAGTTTTTAGATTTCTTGAGAAGACAAGAAAACATGATTTTATTAGGTGCGCCATATTTTTAAAAACAATTAACACTGCACAAAATGTGAGTTATTTTAATACATACAGATATTGGGAAAACATGTTAAGTAGTTTCCATAAAAAATTGTTGAAGCACTTTCATCAATTTTTAAACGAAAACAATACACTTTGTTACCATTGGTTTTATACGCAGGTCTTCGCATTCTAAACATTCTCTTCACAAAAAACTCAAACGAAATAAATTAACGTGTACATATTCTGTTGTCGATTGTATATTACGGTTATACGTGGACTGCATTACTTTTACACGCCTCTAAAGAGCAAATACCAATCACCGTTACGTGAACACAGAAAATCATTCAGCACGTGCTGGTGACATTGCTATGTGCACGTAAACAGCAAACGCGATATTTGACAAGCGCGGAAAACAGCAGGTATCGTATCCCCATATGCAACTTCTCACAATATCCTATACACGAATGACAGATATATGTCACCCAGAAAGTAGAAACATGCTTTTTATGTCATTTATAGGGTTTACGGTTTAAAGTTACTGAAAATTTTTATCAACGAATGTAGACTTACTACCGAAAACCTACTGTGTGTGGTTAAAATATTATTCTGTAAGATACCCCTACAAAATTAAATCTGAATAAAAATATTAAGTATAAATGTCACACCAATTGTTTCTGGTTTAAAATAAATGCTTAGTTACCCAACTAACTTACCATTTACTAAGATTTGCCGTTCGGTAATAATAAATAATACGAAGTCACATACTCTATTAATTTGCTCGTATTTAAAATTAGAAGATTAATATGTAACAGTTTAGCATTAAGGATTATTTGCTACATAAAAAATTGAATTTTCAAACATTTTAAATTTCTAGAAACTGAATTATTTATGTTTATCCATAAATTTAGGCTAAATTTTTATTCACGCTATATTTTTTGGTAAGTGGACATATTTCTTCAGTCACCGTAGCAAGTTAAACTGTCGATATTACGTCCAATGAATAAATTAAAAATTAATTTTATGTCATCGATTTTTCAGTGTAAACAAATTCAGATTCATAGTTCATACATGGTAAGTGAATGTTGGCACTACATATTGTTTAAAAGTATTTTTCAAGTATTCGGTTTACGAAATCTGAATTCTGTCATGTGAGATAACTGAAGTTAATAAATGTATCTGCTTTGACCACTAAGTCGGCCAAAGAAATTGCCCTGATTAAAATTCTGAATACTGATGAACGTGATTACTTACAGCTTATTTGAAACACAACGATTATAGAATTCTGTCTGGATTTGGATAAAGAAGTTATAAAAAATAAAAACTGAGGAAATTATGGCCTGAAAATATGTAACACAATAATATAAAATATGCGCAGTAATTTTTATTTATCAGGTGAGCGAGTCTTCCTGGGTTATTAGTTGCAAAAATTTAAACACCACTATTATATTTATTACACGTGTTTACAGATAACTACCCATTCTTCGCAAGGCGACTGCTTTCCTACATTACTTTTTAATTATTCCAAATTTCGGATTCGTTTCACGCGCGTTCCTAAAAAAAAAGCAAAAAAACATTTCAGGACTCGGATTTCACCGTTGAGCGGCTTCATCTCGCGATATTCGTTAGCAATCAATCATTTCTCGACTAATGAGCAGCGCTAAAAACTATAGGCCTCCATTTACGACTCTCCCGGGCTCCAGCTTCTTGTAATACCGCCATTTCCTCCGTGGCTTCATTTAGCAACTTCTCTCCTCCCAGCGCACTCGTTAATCACATTCTGTCATCGTTATTAGCACGTTTTCTTCCCAAAGTAATTAAGAGAACAAAATAAAAACTTTCGCACACCGAGGATCTATAAATATCTCGTAATAGAGTTGGTTTCTTTAAAACACCACGTCTATTATTATTTTTCATAGAGTGCACCCGTGAGACCGTTGATGCCCAAACACTTCATCCACTAATTACCTCCACGTGCTTCGATTCTCTGTTTACCGCGGGCAATGAAAAAACTTGATTAGAAAACTTTTCCCCCGGAAAAGTGTGAGGGTTGGGAGGGAATTAGCGCTGTGCAGGATATAAGATAGAGAAAGAAATCAGGAAAGTAAACTGCTTGGCGAGTGAACTGCTACGCCAATATATCGACAGCTGGTGCGATCCTAGGAACCTCATCAGCGACCCCGGCTCCAATATATCCACCCTACGGACTCGTCAGCTGCTACTAGAGAGAAGAGGAGGTTAAGGTCCAACGCAGCACGCTGATCACGTACGCGGGCAGCCCTTATGAGCGCCCAGGCAGTGCTCGTTCCTCATCCGGCTGAGCGGAATGTAAACGTAAATCGCGAGGGACTCGGTCGTGGGCCCACGATTGAACTAAAATGAATTACATCGACGGCAGGAGGCTGCCTTTGCTTCTTCAACGTCCTTGCTAGCGACCTTTCGGGAACAAATGAATCACGAAATTCTCCTTTGAAATGCGCCGACTGAACGAGGGAAATGTCATCACACACGAGTGCTCCCGCTTTAAACTAACTTTCTCATGCAAATCACTTTTATAGGCCGTTCACGCTCAAATGGTCAATTTTCAGGCCCTCCCAACAGGCATTAACTATTAACAAACATGTTTTATTTCGTCCTGAGAAATTTAATATTGCAAGAAAATAAATTTACAAATTATGTTTACTAGTCACGTTGCGAAGTTTATATTAACAAGTGGCAAAAAATTACTGATAGATTCACTTAAGGAGATTATAAAAATGTGCTTACTTGAGTGAGAACAGCGCCGTTTTTTAAACGACTGTTTTATACTCAAATTGAGTTTTATACTGAAAATTGTGGTCACTTGATATAACTTAGTGCTAGTAAATACTGGTCACGCTTTTCTAGCTATATAGTTAGTAAAAAGGCCGCCAATGTATTATTATTATTATTATTATTTGCGAAAAGGTTCCAAAACAATCACAAATTAAACCAACGGAGCTGGTTCAATGACTGAATGATTTCAAATTGTGCTCATTTAAGTGCCTGACACTTCTGCTTACCATAGTACGTGCTTTGAATGTGTTGCAGGACGTTGAGAAATACATTACTTTCAGATAATTATTCCACGTGCGCACAGTGTGCTAGTTCAGGAAAAGTAAATAAGTTTCAGACGAGTGCGGACATTCTTTGGCTATAAACACTGTTTCGAGGCTTTACAACGTAACTAAAACAAATTTTTTTACTGTCGTATCATAGTTCAAAATGGGTTAACCGATTATATTGTAAATACAGCGGCTACAGACTGTCCAACAGTAAAATTATATGGTCTCCAGTTATAGTTCCGTATTAACAAGGAGTTGCCAGTATTAGCCTACTTTCTTCGTTGAGAATGCAAAATAACTTAAAAAGGACAAATCGGTCACGTAAACAATGTCAATATGAAATACTTAATTTATTTACGTCGTGCTATATCATAACTCGACGGACCTACAACAATTAGGATTAATTAAATCGAAGTTCGAATTGTTAAGTCTCTAGAATTAAATAGGTTAAAAATTGGTCCAATAGTCTGTGAAACTTACAGGATGTTCCTGAATAACGTTAAAATTAATGGCGTAGTGTGGTGGTGTTCCAAGGCGTGAAAGAATCGTCACACACCCAGCAGCAAGTTTTTATTTATATTTGCTACGAATTAACTATAATAATGATTTAAATAAAAAATTTATTGTAACAATTTTAAAACGGACTAAATATGTAAAAGTTAACTTCACTTATAAACGTGGGTTGCGTTGTTATAATTGTTGCATGAACAATTCACCGAAGTTACTAACAATTGTAATGCACTGCAAATGATATGAACTGTTTTTCTCATCGATCTCTACACTCTTAACTACTTATTAACTGTTGCACGCGCCCTACATTTTTCTATATAAACTTAGAAGCATTTCCATAGGAGATATTATTTTATACATTTTTAGTCAGTTTTAAAAAGTGATGTATTAAAATTTGTTTTATTATGATAATTAATTCCTCTCATATTATTCTGTCATCCAGTATTGAGACATTTTTAAAATTTCAAGTGTACAGCTCATCGGGAAGTTACATTGAAGCTCTTTTATTGCATTGTAATCCAGTTCAGAGCTATGAGCTATGTTTAAAGCTTCAAGTCTGTAGCTCAGCGGAAAGTTAGTTTAACGTAAAATATTTTTAAAAAATTAGTTTTTTTAACTCATACATTTTCACAATTGCTCCTCTTACGTTGCATTCTCATTCAGTTCTAAGATATGTTTAATGTTCAACGTATTAGCTCTCAAAGAAATTAGTTTAAAATCAATTGCAAAGTTTGTACCGAACATACCGACAGGAAAGCGAGTTAATATAAACGTGGTAGAATGTGTGTTTTCAGAGTCAGTTGTAGTTGCTACGTTTCCCGTACACATATGTTCAACGTTGTCTTTTGGTACGTGGATCATTAAAAGTATGGCGTCAGTTTCGGAGTAGTTATTGCAGGAAGACTGCAACGCTCAGCTCCTTGCCCTTAGAGGTGACGAGGCAACTAGTACATGAGCAAGACACAACCTTATTGCTCTCAATTACCACGGCGATGTTGGCGTGTCACGAGTATTCTATTTTGCGAGAAACTACTGAATATATCCCCTATATATGTTAATGTTAAGGAACATGCAAAATTCGCATTACTTTCTGCCAGCAGTCTGGAATCCGAATGGTTTCAGGCTGGTTCCATATCTCTAGTTGGCCGGCAATAAAGCAGAGAAAGCTTTAGACAAATATTCAAACGTTCAACGATGGAGTGACCAACCTCCTGTACAGTGGTCACATACGTAACTGACATCACATATAGGTTCGTGGCCAATGGAATCACAGGTTGTGCGTGTACAGTGCCGTGAAATCTAGTCTTCCACCTTTTGTTATTAAAAACATTTTGAGGCCTCCAAAAGTCACAAAACCGATTTTCCAAGTTTCTGTATTAAATACCAGCCTTATTTGTAAAACAGAAACAGAGTAGCATTCGTTTGACGAAACACCATTCTTTCTATAAATTAAACTGTAGTCTGACCAGTGGAGGCTTGAGGGTTGTCAAGGAGGGTACTATTGCCGGGGACTGTACACTCGTGTGAACGCGCCGCCGTATACCAATGATCATGAATCATGAAATATCTACTGGCTACTTATTGCGTTGTGACCAGACAGTAATAAGCTCCACCTACATACCAGCGTGTCAGTGTCTGTAGCGTCAACTAGCGCACAACATAACACAGTTATTTGCAACTTATGCCCTGCCTGGTAACAACCATAGAGCCGCCACTGAGTCTGACCGTTTAAAACTCCACAAAAAAAAAAACACTGCTCTTCAAAATAGTGCTCTGTGCATAAAGGCTTTACATCTTCTGGATGCGGGCACTATTCTTGCCCGTATGTCTTACGCTTTGTTGCCTTCGGTGGATACAAAACAACGACGAGGAGTCCTCTCAAAGATAAAACAAGAGGCGCGAACATTCGAAATGTGTTCAGACTACGTAAATATTACAGAAAAATAAATATCGTATATGAGGCAGGCAATCTATGGTCAGGGTGTCACACCTCAAATGACGACATTACTGGTCGCCTGTAAACATCTGCTTGTCCGGAATTTCAAGGGCGGCGGAAATGGGTGACCCCTGAGAAAACCCGTCTACCAAACCAACAGCGTCGTCCGGCACAATTGCCATATGTACAAATCTGGGGTCTGACCCCCGCTGTCAATCGAACCCGGATCACCTTGGTGGGAAGCGAGTGATCTGACGACTACACCACCGCAGCCCCAAACATTACTATAAACGCTGGACACGCGACTGTGGATCCTTCCCATGTCTAAAATAGTATGGCAGTTTAGTTCAAACAAAAGAGACAAAAAATACAACGTTAAGCGACTCACGAATTACAGCAGAACTACCTGTGTCGTCACAAGTGTTCTGATGTCTCGGCGATAAGTCAGGGACTCGTGTTTGTTGAGACTGTAGCTAATTAGCGAGACACTCCGTCTAATGATTGGCGTCTAGACGTTTCCTTCTAACCTACAGGTAGCATAAACAGTGTGGCAGGTAGTCAAACTGGCCGGGCAGAAAAGCTGCTCGACTGGCATTTTGTAGCCTTCAACTGTACGATGTAGCTGCCTTGTCACTCTCCTCCAAACGCAGTATCCTTGACTTGATTAATGTAGGTAAGCTACAAGGTAGTCCCGCACACATAACTATTAATAGTGCTGCCAACTTGGTTGATTTTCAGCTGAGCCAGGTTGTCCTAAGTTATATTTTAGTCGGTATCCATTAAGTTAGCGTTTCTGATAAGAAATCTGGTGTGTTCGAAATACGTTTAGGAAATGTCAATTATATTAATTTTTTAAAATAATTTATATAACATGGTTGTGCATATTTAAGAGATCGCCTCATATTGTGTACTGTACTATTTTGGACATACGTCGTTGCAAAATTATGTTGGTCCAGAAATTTTTGGAATGAGGCTAAGAGAAAAACAAACGAAAAACCAAACAAATGAGAAAATAAGCCTAGTTTACCTGTAGTCGACACATCCATTAACCGAAACAAAAGCACATGAAAGATCCCACAAGGAATTAGTCAACCACAAAAAAAAAAAAAACTAAAATAAAAGTCGTAATAAAAAACAGAATAATGTGTAAAACTCAGAACACCACAATTAAGACAGCACAGACAATACTGGGACGAAGACAATAATGCACACAAGACAGGATAACTACAAGAGCACAGACAACGCACTAGACGACACAGCGATGAAGAAACAAAAGAACAGTAGATTTCTAAAGACTGACTTTTCACGATGTTTCGGGAGCTGGCATCTGCTTCCGTTTTCTGCTGAAATTAAAGTGATATTGTTAAAAGACTGAACTTAATTGTTTTAGGTAATGATTTTATTTTCTATGCTAAGAACGTCCGACAACTTGTCTCAACGTTCCGAGCTCAGGGCCGGTGTGTCAAGGGTCGCGGGTTTGTTTCCCGGCAGGGGTGGTGAAATTTTACACTTCCTCCCTGTGTTCAGTGCTAGGTGTTGTGTTTGTCACATCACTCTCATCCCTGCAAAAGGCAACTGCGAACTACTGCAGTATCACCTGCGCCGATAGCCACAGGTGTCACCCCCGAGGACGACGACTTTCAAATAAGAATGGAAACAACATAGCAAAAAAATAATGCAGTAAACTATTGTCCTAACTGCACTGTAAATTTTAACACAGTACAATGAGGGGCCCATCCAATGTAATGTATTCGACAAAATGCTTTAAAAAGTCAGAAACAAGGTCAGTGAGTTTTTAGAACACAGTATGGCCCATGACTGACTTGAGTACGTTCACTTCTATATAACTGGATTTGTTTACTTGGACATACTCCATTGCGAAATAAATGACTGTCAAAAGAAAACTAAAAATAATACAAGAAAACATAAATAATCAGAGTATGCTTTAGTCATCAGGATACATACACAACATGAAATTCCAAAACTGGGATCTGACCAGATTCCAGTTTTGGAATTTCATGTTGTGTACGTATCCTGGTGACTAAAGCATACTCTGCTTATTTATGTTTTCTTGTATTATTTTTAGTTTTCTTTTGACAGTCATTTATTTCGCAATGGAGTATGTCCAAGTAAAGAAATCCAGTCATGCACTCCCATTGCACAGTTCTTTCAAATATCACACTTCTATATACCTACCTATTCTGTACCGTTACCCAGGAGCTGTCGACCAGGTGCCAGCAAGCTCAGCAGATAAGTATATAAAACGGTAAAACTATACGTCGAGCAAAAATTGTTATTAAACATGCCACAAGTGTGACAAAACAACCTACACAAACATTTACGGTAATTTTGTATAAATTCTTTTAGTTAATAGCGAAGGAGAGAAACCGTTATTAAAATCCGGTTCTTGTAACAGAAAATTACGTACACAAGACAAGATTTTTTTTTTTAAATAACTGGCTAGCTGACATACGTTTACAACGGCTAGAGTGGAATTCAGAAAGCTAATAAGGTAGGCTAATAAATTATAGTATGACTAGCAAAATTTAAAGGGTATGACTCAGCCTGGGAAAAAATATAACGGATTCTCGTGAACTAGCATATAATAACATAGCGAAATTTGCATTTTTGTAGCCCAAAGGCATGTATGTGTGTATAGCGAGAGAAGATGTCCTAGTAACGAAGAGTGATCGGTGTTTACGGCGAGATATATATGGTAGTTCCTCTGCAAATTCCTGGATTAGATTATTTACTCCCTTCCCCTTCATATTCCTGCTACACTGTTGTGTCCTGAAGCAATTTTCTTCTTCTTTTTTTTTTTTTTTTTTTTTTTTTGCCAATGCTGCATAGAAGCCACTTCGTACGCGATGTTCGCTGCAGGCTAAACGTGTTCACTGTTTTACAGCCAATTTTACGTTACTAATGAAAAATTACAGCGTAGATAACATACTTTGAACGCGGTAGTAAAACGAGCTGTAACCAGTGGTACCAGGTTGCCGTGGGGATATGTAATTTTAATTCCTGACAGGTAACTAAATGCTTATGCTCGTCGAGGTAACACGCGGCAGACGATCGCGTTGCGTAGTGACCAACTTTTGAACGCTAATACTGGACAGATAATTTGTCTGCAGAACTGCTGATAAGGTAGCACACTGTCCAAAGAAACATTTGAAAATCCAGTAAATGAATGTTAGTGTAAATAATTCTAAACGCAATTATTTTCGTATGTGTGAAAACACTGGTCTCCTATATTACCAGACCGAGGTGGAACATTTGTTGCATTTTCACCTCGCATTCAGGAATATCCGGGTTCGATTCTCGACTCTGGCCATCCTATTTCGATTTTCCATGGCATTACTAAATTACTCCAGGAATGTGCTGGGATGTTTTTTTCTAATACAAACCCGGAAGGCGGTCGCCTGGTGAATGACGTATTTGTGTGTGTGAGGCGAAAATCTATTACGGGCTACGAGCAACGCCGGCCGGCCCATGTATTGTGATATCGCCTCTACGCCCAAAGTCATAAATGTGCGCAGTGTTCCCGCCATAACGTTTTTATTGTGGGACTTCAAGAAGTGCCCTATCAGTTTAATCAAACCGTCACTGTAGCAAAGTGCAGTGTAGTTGTACACCTCAATTTCGAACGAATTCAGTACATACATACACAAAGATACACACCCATATATTATACATATTATATATATTTATGGATGTGTGCGAGTGTGTGTGTTGAGAAGCGACCGTCCGATAAAGCCGGGTTTAGCCACTTTGGGGGATTTAAAACAATAGTTACAATGTGCGTGGTAAAGTAATATTAACACGGCATCTGAAATGTGTTTAATTTTTGTATATAAGCATTGTAGACCCACGTTTACTGGTCTCTGAGAAAAAAAACGTAACTCGAACACACTGCATGCATTTCGAGAGCCAGGCAGGCGGCCTCCTTAACGATGCTCTTCCCATTTCCTTTGCGCAACTCTACAAGGTTGTAGGGCTATCTTACAACACCCAATAAATGTACACTACAATGATAGGCCTAATATTCGAACTCATGGTGATGATATATTATCTTCGTGACATTTAAAAGCAATGTCTTTATCTCTCGTGACATTGATGTGCAGACGGAGCCAGAGCGGAATGAAACGTCAAGAAAAGCGGGGATATTCCGGGAAAGGCAGCCAACGCAACTCCCGGAACGTTTCCCACGTGCGAAACAGAAGACGTTATTTTGGTATACCTCGTTGGAGATGTCGATTTCAAGGACATGCGCAGAAAAGAAAATATGTCCTCCTCACGCTGTATACATGGTTACACCAGTATACGCAGAGCCATTGACTACTCAATGCTATTTTTAGTATACCAAACAATGTACTTTCGAAAATGCAGTATTAACACAGTGAAAAATAACGTAAAAAAACCCTACAAGTAGAATCATTGTACTTTTGTTAGTGTTTCTAAGGGAGTAACGAATAATTTGTAAACTATACGAACAAAAGTTAATAGCGTACAGTGACGCAACCGTCACTCGAAATGGTTAAAACGTTACCACACAGCCTTTGCAAATACTGCGAGCTTATGAGAACAATGGGTTGTTAATTACGCAGCCACAACGTAAACAAGCGCGAATATGCTCTTTAACGTACACAATGTATGCATGATATTGAGAACCGTAATCATAAGAAATGTTTGAAATATAACATCACTACTACAGGAGATCAGTTATTATGGCGACTGGGAAAATACACGCAATATCACGCTCCCATTTTATGAGCATTTGTTTGTTAATTGTATAGAAATATATAGGGAAAATTATGTGTAAAAATAACAAAAAAAAACTGACCTTGGCATTTTATAAAATAATGGAACTCTCCAAGATTTGTGCAGCTTATGGTTCTGGGAACGATACATGATATGAAAATAATAGCTTCGTCTCAAATTACGTGGAAGAAAATACTTAATACTAAACAGGCTAATACCACTTGATATGAGTAGCTTATGCACAACCAATTAGTTCTACAACGTAATGGACAGTTTACGCGAGGCAGTTACTTACTAGTTTCGACAGCGCAGTAGATAAACATGAGCGTATCGTGAATGTATACTAACCCGTTGGAGTGCAATCTTCAGTACAAATATATATATATATATATATATATATATATATATATATATATATATATATATATATATATATATATATATATATATATATATATAGAAAAAAACATACAACATTGTACCTAATGTAATTTACGTGGGTGGTAGATGGCCTCAAAGATGGAAGTTTTAAACCTGAAAATGCACGATAAAATGATAAAGCAAATGTCATATAAGAACTTTATTTCGCATACACGTAAAATATCTAACAGAAAGCTATGTTACAAAAAGTAGAAAATAAGTCTAGGATAACCTCTATTGGTTAGAACTTTGTGAACATCCGCTATAGCGGTTTGACACGCCATGTAAGCAATCATCACGCAGATATGTATAAAAATGTGGTCTTAGGAGTAAGATCTAATCCCGACCGTTTCATTGAAATCACATGTTCAGCTGGAGGTAGATACATGAATGAATGTCTGGGTGATATGCAGCCTGAAGCACTGTCGTGTATGACGTCAGTTTCATAGTGTCATTTGCTTGTCGTTTCATATTACATTTACACGTTTTCAATCCCCACTTTCGTGGCCTTCTACAACCCTCAAGAATTATATCAGGCCCAATGTTTCAAGTATGTTTCAGTGGTTATTTGTCGTCAGTACTGTACTCCCGCCAGGTTAGCATGTATTAACGACTCAGAGTGTATATGTTCGTAGCCAGAACAAGAGCGAAAAGTTGCCTAAATCTGTCTTAAGTGAGTGAGAGACTTTGGTCAGCACTTAACATGGAGGTCTTTAGCGTCGGTGAGGGGTGACATGGGGTAAGTATGATGCAGCACCGGAATGAAAGGGCGGGGGAAACCGGAGATCCCAGAGAAAACTCGCCGACCAACGGCAACGTCCGGTACGATTCCCACATGCGAAAATCCGGGGACCGACTCCGTCAGGAATTGAACCCGGATCGCCTTGGTTAGAGGTGAAAGGTCTGACCATTCGGCCGCCGTGGTCCCGTATATTTTAGAGCGTATGGTTAAGAGTAAAGTCTGTCTCTGTCATTAAGAAAGGAATGTACAAAAGCTAGACTATTTCTTACCGCTCACCAGTAGGTACTCGAGAGCAGAGACGTTCTTAAAGGAATTTGAGGCTTAGAGCAACATACATCTGAGGCCCCCTCTTTTCTTAGATGCAGTGATAATATACGCTCGGAGGCCGTCATGTTGGCAGCGTTGTCGTAGCTCTGACCTCTGTAATTATGAATACCAATGACGGTGTCTTTTAGAGCACTCCATATGACTTCACTTAAATTTATTTGTGTGTGGTTGTTAATTGGAATGAAACACTAAAACATTTACAAAAAAAAAAAATACCACGAAGACAATACTACGAAAGACAACTAATCTGCATCAAAAGTAAATAAATAATTACGTTGGCCAACAAGTTATTGTAGCACCAAGTGCTAAACATGAACATTACACTTAAAACTATACTTCACAGCCACCACCACGGCATAACGGAACTTTTGAAATGCCAGTTAAGTTTAAATTATAAAACATTTAAATTTCTTTTATAAAATAATGAACCTCCCAGAATGAGAGTCCCGGGGCAAATACAACAATCAGTGTTAAGTGTTTCAGTTTTAGTACTGTGCTAGGGTTCTTTTTAAGAACTGCTGATTTAATCATTTATATTTTAAATTCCAGAAATTTGCCTTAAATAACATTAATTTTACTTGTTTATGTTAAGTACAGTGGTAAAAATAATTAATGGTAAACCGATCATATCAGTGGTTTGGTGCTCAGAAGGCCAATGTCAGATGCTGTATCCTATGGGCCCTTTTAGCACCAAGCCACAGAATCGTGATAACCCTTAATATCGTGACAAACCAAGGCACGGATTTCACAAAGTTCGTACGGATCTGTACATTGAGTTCACTAGATTACCAACAGATAGTAGGCATGTTTCGGCAATAAGTGACTTAAGTATCACATATAAGATCACAAATAAAATGTTTAACATATTTATGTCACTGAAGTTCGAAGACTTAGTACCACGAAGTAGGGTAGGTTAACCTTACAGTATGACTATTTATAAGAATGCGTGGTTCATAAATAATGCCAAGTTTATTAAAAACTGCCCCTCCCCCTTCCAACACAACACTGCTCGAAAGCCATGCTCACAAAGACTGTGGTCATGTACACTGCGCGCCAGCTGAGATGTCGAGTGGCAGCTACTGACTGAAGGGCACATTCAAGGAATTCAGGCAGCTGGCCACAGCAAAAACATCACCTAGTAGCCTGTAAATACCGGAATGAAATCGACTTATGTACATTAGTAATTGGAATTTAAAACGGTAGTAATATTACATGTAAAACAATCAATCTCATTACCCGCCAACTTATGGGGCGTGCTGTACGTTTCGTAGTATAAGTCCGGTATGTTTTTAAGCAGAAATTTTTACTTCTTCCCACAGTCTCTTATCCACTTAAGACCGAATGTTTTTTTTATCACCTAGTGGTGAATAACGTTGTAGTCCATCGTTTTCACACCGGATAAATGTGTGTTCTCAAAGGGGTGATGTTTTCTCGTCGTGTAACAGGAGACGCTGGATGGCTCAGAGCTTTCTTGCCGAAATACGGAGGATGCTGAAGTACCTATGTATTCTCAGGAAGTAGTACTGGATGCTGAAAGGCAGATGTTTTCTCGGCGAGTACTAGAGGACGCAGAAGGACCAGCGCCCTGTGGTGGACGCATCATATACGTACACAAGGATGCCTTTGTGCTCCACGGAGCGTGCGCGCGGCGCCGTCTTGCAACACTCTTGCTATTTATTGTCTATTCCTGCCTCACAAGCACTTCATCTTGTACAAACACACGTCAACTCGCTTCCGGCACACGTGTTTATTGATTTATTTCCTTGCTTTATTTATCTGTCACTGACGAAGTATCGTAAGCCGTAAAGCCAAACTCCGCCTAATAGTCCCATGTACCAGACGCGCCAACTGAACGGACAGCAACTTCAAAATCTTGTCGTAAATTTAAAAGTTTAACAACTGCATTAAACAAATCCTGAAAAATATCACTAACTTTGTTTATGTGCTGTTAATTTCTTTAAATGGGATGACCACGGCAAAGTTTTTGTAGCTATTTCAGGTCTGGGACAAAGTAATGAACTATGTATCAATAATTTTTTCCTATATTATTCTGAATGTTTGTCATTTGTGAGTCGAACGTCATGGATGTTTCGCAAGACAAGCAGTGGTAGACGATGGTCGCTAATATTACAGAGCCCTGAGCTGCCCAGTGAAATGTTGATTGAAGGACATTGACGAACGACATTGACGGAAACGAGTGATCGTTTACAATACATACTGGCAATGTACCTGTAGCTTCGCTCAAGACAATAACAATGCCGGTGCCCCGGTGTTGACGCGCTTTAAAATGATATTTATGCCGTGCATGCGGTTTTGAACAAATAATTTCGTTAATGTCTGGCATGCATTTTCATTTTGTAGGTTAATATATTTGTAGAAGTTTAATAAAAATAATTAGTTTCAAGCATGATGCGTTGTATTTACAGTGTATAGCCAGGCACTCAGTTGCTTAAGTTAAATTTTATGTAATAATTATATTAATTTTGTAGCTCAAATACTACCGAATGGAGCCGAAAGGCGTCACTATAAGGAAAGCTAACAATTATCTAATTTAAGTAAGCATGATACGCAGAAGAGAAAAAAATGTATTATGCATGAATCGTACATGTCAATTTACATCAACATATGTTTAATATCACATCCTTCTTCGTTGATACAAGGATTTAACTATTCCCGGTAATTTCGTACTGCCCTGCGTGTACTTTCGGGTGGATTGGCAGCAACTTTAAGCATTTTCCTGAGATATATCAGTGTGAAGGGAGTTCAAAGTAGCGGTGTCAACTCCAATTTGTATCAACGTTGGAAGGTTAATGTATTCCATACAAAACTAAATAAATGTACTATTCGTGAATAACACGCTTACTCTTGTATCGTACATCGTTTGGTTTTTATAAGTTTTCCTTATCAAAAAGATATTTCTGTTCTATCCTGTACTTTGATGCCAGAGTTAAAAATGATGATAATGTATGCGTTTTCGCAGGTAAATTATACTTATTATTTGATCTGCTGAATTTATGACGATGTTCTTTCCTAATACAATGCCAAGCCCTGCAATATTTTTAGAAGGCTAATTTATAATTTGAAGAATGTATTAATTTATACACATTCCTTGGAACGTAAAGAATTTTTGAATAATAGTTTCACTTCGGTGAATATTCCTTTATTATCGTAATAACGAAGCACTTTTGTTTGTGGATAAAAAATTTGTAAAATTATGACTTTGGCGAGTATTTTTGAATGCCTACAAATACTAACTCGATATTAAATATGCATCTGATTTATTAATTACATCAAATTTTATGGCTAGAAACGAGCAATAATTGAAAATAAAAGAAAACATTTGGCACTCTTGTTATCAAAGTAAATAACTGTGTATACAGTTTCACGCATTCTGCATGGATCCTAAAAAAACTGTGCGTTTATTGCTGCATGTCACATTTCATCATTAATCACAATTGATCTTTTCTGACTTCCTTTCCCTAAACGATATTGATGGTATATCACTGAATTTACTGGTGCACCACGAGTAATCTCTCTCTTTCTGTCTATCTCTCTCCATCCCTCCTTCCTCGCCTGACGCGCCTGTCAATAACCAATCACAAGCGCTAAGCTACTCACGAGAAAGACTCAGCGAAACTGACGGTACAAAAGGAGGAAAAAGAGATTTGGTTCTCGCATACAGAGAATCGTTAAAAAGGAAGTGTAGCCCTGCCAGCAAAATAATCTGTTGTGTGGTGGAAAATAAATACGTACAGCAGTATTTTACGTGTACTAAGCCTTTCCTTACAACTTTCGGTAATCACAACGCTGAAAATGATGAAAGTAAAGAGACAAGAAATTATAACGGAATGACAATAGTTTATTTAATTTTTAAATGTATTGTTTTCTTTATACAAGAGAGAGGAAAATCACCGTTGGAACTCTGAAAAACAGTCGTGTTATTTTTAATCGCATTGCTAATATGTTTAAAATCACCGGACACATATACACACATATATATACACATGTATATATGATATATAATGTATAATGCACTGGCCTATTCTCCACCGAATTTAATATCTTTCAATGTCTCAATTAAGTTTCGTTATTTACTAAAAATTAAACACAAAATAACGCCCAGATACACCACCTAGAGAGATACAAACGTAGTGTAGTGTTGTTATTAGAGGCCAGGCTAGAATGCACGGGCATATTTTCAACCGACCTCGCTCTGTGACTTTATTGGCTCCGGGTCTTCTTGTTTCTGTGTGCCCCCATTCATTTGCTGGAAAAGCCACTCAAGCGCCACAGACACCGTTGACCAAAATAAAAACTCAGATAAGCATACAGTCTGCTGTCAGATAATAACGTGAAATTAACCGGTCTTTATTTTGTACGCCAAAAATAAATATATCTATTTAAATATGTACGGTTACAGAAGCCAATATTCAAAAGTTGTGGACAATTATATAGAAAATATTTTATAAAATATTTAAGCATTTATTTACCAGAGCTATGTGTTTCTGGAAAATCCTAAGCAGAGACCGGAAAAATTCGGCGGTTCACTAACCTGTAGGCTAGCCTGTAAAAATACTTGTCAACTGAAGCAGACAGCAGATACTCATTAGCTGCTTGTTGTTAAAGTGATATAAGTCTGTATTTCACTATTGGCTCAGAAACTTCCAGGAGGTGTCTCATAAGTCAAAGGCCAACTGCGATATTGACACAAATTTGCAGTTGTTGGATTTCTAACTCGTGCCCAAATGAAAACGCGAATTTTTCAGGTCTTTAATCATAAGATAACACAGAACTTTTGTAACTATCATTCTGCAGCAAAAAAAAAAAATTGTAAGGAAATGTTTGATCACTAATTAAGAATAAGCTGTTTGTCTAGAATAATTATACGCAAATATGAGGTCAAAGGAATGTAGTGATAAGGAGAACGGCACACACATCAAGAGCCCGCTACACACACACACACACATCGGTGAATTGTCATGAAATATTTCAGTTATACTGGTTTCACTATGAGAATCGAAGCGAAAGGGGGCCGCTGCTGACGCAGTGGATAGAGCACTCGCCTCCCAACCCAAGGCGATCGATTCCCAGCGGGGTCGCTCCCCCGGAGTTTCACGTGTTGTAAACGTGGCTAACGTTTACGTCGGCCGGCGGGGAAATGTCTCATGGTACTCTCGTATTCTCCCCCTCCCTTTTTCTGCCCTGTGTGTGTATAGGAAAGGCCGTGCTTTATTATGTAATCTTATCCAATGTTACAAAAAACACCGCAATTGCATTATTGTAATCATATCGTATGTCTTTAAAGAGAGAAATATATATATGTGCTGAGAATGGCTACAAAATAGCATTTTTATTAAACAGTGAGGACATTGGAGACTATTAGCTATAAGCGCCAAGTTTTTTTATATTAATCTTAACAGAAGTCATTAAAGAGAGAGTGAAATATGTCAAAATAGCTACCAAAGAGCATTTTTTATTGTCATCAGAAACTGGGAAGTAAATCCGACGGGGTAATTAGGAGAAACCATTGAAGATCTAAATCTGGATAGCCTGAGCCAGTTACCTAACTTGAGTATCCCCGAATTAAAGTCCAGCATCTTAACAAATACGCAACCTCACTCGGTAAAACATTTGTATAGCTTCGGTGCTAGGTGAAACTGAGGTGAAGGGTAAACGTACATCGTGATATTTGTAGTTGAATTGTTTGGCTCTCGACACGTGATCTACCATGAAACTGTTGGAGATCTGATACGCGTGTTATTGGACTGCAATGAGCGGTTCTGGGACCTGGAAGCAGACGGGTTTACAAGTTGACTCAATTGCTCGTTCAACACTTGCCTCATCACAATTGGCTGTGTTCAAGTTGGCCGTCTAAAGGCCCGTACTACGTTTCAAGCCCTTGAAAAGTGCATCGCTAAAGTGACGTCACACACGCCGCTGTTCGAATTCACAGCAAGGGCTCATATGCACCCTAGAATGTCTCCCTTCAGTCGAGGGCACGAGCTACTTGCCCTTCTCGAGCCCTACATCCGAATTCACAAAATGAAATCTACTTCATGAAGGGAAAAAGGGCTTAGGGTTCAAGGGCAGGTGATCAAGGACATGTTGTACTGAAATGGATCACAGCTGGCGTCTGTCTTTCTATCACCACTTCTTCTCATGTCACTGTCATTTATTTCTGCAGATTTGTGAGAATAGTTGTAGCCCAAAAACTAGTAGTAAAACAATGTCTCTTCGTAGGAAATATTTTTCACTAATTTGTTCAAGGAGAAAAATACTATAGGTTTCTAATGTTTATATCGTTAATTACTTTTTAGTTTATTACATAATGTTACAAGTTTGAGAGCACAAACTTTATATGTGGGCAATTCCCATGAGTTCTTTGGGATAGAGGTCTTATAATTACAAATAAAAGAGTTAAATTAAGTACTGGATTTAATAGCTCACAAAGCTACGAAATACACAAAACAGTAATCAACTAGAACTCTCACAACACAATTATTTATGCACACAATTACTCCTGTGTCA
>PNEQ01005439.1:0-27390 GCA_003012365.1 Medauroidea extradentata
TTCATTATGTTAACTAGTTTTCAAGTTTTGTATGAAGTAAAAATACGCAAATTTTGACTTTGAAGTGCCATTACGGGAAAACTAGATGAGCTAATTTTTTTCCGTTAGAGGTATATGTACTCTCAAGTAATGTGTACAAAACTAACACTATTTCATACAAATATAAAATTATTTTTTTTCCCCACTTGAACAACCTTAAGCGACATCTAGAGGGCGCCCAGTCAACAATAATGAAGCAAATACACGCATGTCCACTCACGAGGTATCGCTGTATCAGCAAGCAACCAATAATCATCCGCTGTCTGCTTCAGTTCACAAATATTCTAGTCTACAGGTCCATGAACCGTCGAACGTTTTATGCCTCTTAGTATACGGAATGCGGCACAGATTATGTTGCACAACGTAGGGCAAAAATACACAATAATTACCGCTCTGAAATAAAAAAAAAATGTTTCACTACCCCCTTCCCAAAAAAAATCATTTGAAAGCACTACAAATTTTAATATGTCTATTCCCCTATCCGCATTATTTTTAAAGTTATTACACACAATACACTTATAAACACAATTTGTACTCAAAGTGAGCTCCGCACGTTGCGGAGCGATTTTTCCCTAAGGTAAAGCTCCCCTGTTTTAGTGCTTTTGCGATAATACATTTTTTACGCTTAAACCAAAGCATATATAACAAATATGTTTAGCACATTTATTTCCAATAGTTTTTGCCTTAAATATATGTTTTTTTAAACAGCATGCTACACGGTTTAGAATAATAAAGTACACTATCAAAAATGTCGTTAATTATATTATTAGTTTGTATTTACTGTCTTGAAAAAAATTAGTCAACGTGGAGAAACTCATTTTAAACCAAACTGCTAAACCTATTTTTTATATCTGCTCCCGCTTAAGCGTGAAACATAATTTGCACGAAAACAGTAAAAAACAGAGGAGCATGACGGTGAAAGCGCTGCCTACCGGAAAGACCTCGCGTGAGCAATAATACAGATTTCTTTCTAAAGTTAAATTCAATAATATCGCCTGAAGGTATATTCACCTTTGCCAAAGTATCGAATGCCACATTCCGACCTCGCTTTATACCCGCCCGTCATAATAGACATTTCGAAGGAGCATTTGACGAATGAGCACAGCATACGCTATGATATTTTCATGTTAATTTAACACGTCGTTTCTTTGGAAACTTGTCAACTGTATTGTTTCTGTAACAATATAAATAAAAAAGGTAGCCTTTTCCCACACCTTGCTACGAAATCTGTACAAAATCATGGTATTTGCAAAAAAAAACAATACACTAGAAATTATTGTCTGTTGTAAGCAACGAAGTATACAGTATGATGTTGCTAAATGTGATTAACTGCAGGAGACGATACCCGAGATAAATAAAGACCAAAAAATGTAATATGGACATATGGCCAGAAATGCATGGTGTCTATGCTAGAAGGCGTAAATTAATGCCAATACAGTACAGTAAGTACAAAGCCGCATACATGCTGTGACGACACATCAGCTAGACAAGGTGCACGAAGTGGCATAGACGGGCCTCTAAGCATGCGTGTACACGAAGCAGCAGCGACTGACGCATGCGTTCAGATGTGCTATCCTGGAACCGAATGACGTCACAGAGCATGAATGCGTTGTTCCAGTGTCTACACGTTCAGGATGTGATTCGCATACACGATACCTTTCAGGTGCGTCTTCAAGTTGACACTTGCATCATGTGTTCTCGGTATGATTTCAATCATTGAAACCTACATTGTCAAAGATATTTTATCTTCAGCTTCCAGTGTCTGCTCCTTCCTTGGAACACATTTCCCGCCTCATGGTCATATGACCTTATTTTGCTACTTGTTCTTTCAGGAATCGTCTACACAAATTCGTCTCCACTGAATTTTCCTCTTAATTTAGTTTAATTTCGGTCACACATTCATGTGGTGGAGTCCGTGTCCACGAATTACCTTACCCATTACTCCCACTTCCCCTTTTTTCTCGTGAAATAAGAATTTTGAGGCTTTTTACCAAAGAATGTTTTATTTATATCGGATTCACTTGACAGTCATCCGCGAACTACCTGACATCCTGTATACTCTGATGAGTTTCAGAGGGGACAGATTTGGTCAGTGAAGAGAATGATATGGCCTCCGCTATGGAACAGTAGCAGAGTGCAAGGACAGGGGAAACGGGAGTAACCCGAAAATTATGTAAAAAAAAGTATGTATTAAAGAAAATCACGTAAGAACTATATTAAGTACCTTTTTATTGGTGTCATTTTGTTTCATAAATAACATTTTTAAAAAAGCATCTCTAAAGACACTAACAGCAGGTAGAATTTATTTTTTTATGCTAAATGTACGGTAAACTGGGTATACTTTGCACCAGCATGTGTAACTTTGCACCACCAAGAAATATATTTTCTATGCTGATAGTTGAAAGACAAGTGATCGTATTCAATGGTATTATAATTTTTTAAATACCTAGTCGTGATGTGTCTATTTCACCAAATAACATTAAAACAAATATTTTTGGTGGTGCAAAGTTACCCATGCTGGTGCAAAGTATACCCACTTTACGGTAGCCATGAATGTGTTTACTAATGTCGCAACATAGGCAAGTAAGGTCAATACAAGACAGATGAGCTAAAAAAGAGAGCTAAAGAAAAATGTACTGAACAAATATAACGTTACTAGAAACATCTGAGAGGGTTGTTTAACTTATCATCAGGATAAATACTCAATCACAATCATTGCAATATCATAACACCACACGCATACAAAAATTAAATTGTGTATTGTAAAAAACCGTAAAAAAAAACTTAAAAGTATCGTAATGTAAGCCGGCGAGCTTGTTTCTGTATACAGGCTTTGTTTCAATTCATGCTCAAATTTTCGGAGTTTTGATGTAATGAAAATTATGTCGAAAATGATTGCTTATGCAGAAGTTATGCTTAGAGATGATGGTATATCGCGAAATTATTTTGTTCCTACATAACCTTGAAAACACTGTAGTATCACGTGACATATGACTGGATGATTGACATACGTCTGACAGAACGTAGCTGGCTTCAGACCAATAACTGGCATCAAATATTACAATAGCGGTATTTTTAATGGTTCAGTGAAATAGGATAACAGCTCCGCGTACAAGCGAAAGCTAACCTTTTCACACGCTGAACGTGCGTTGAAACCCAGCAGACAGTCAAGTTTTCCCGCGATAAACCATTATTTCTACTTACGCTATCTGAATAAAACGTGCACAACAGATTTACGCCTAGAGAGATTTTATAATATTTGTATGTTAAGGGTTGCACAGTCGTTTAAAGAAACTTGACACTCAAACTTACATTTTGTAACAACTCTCAAATGGCTGCTGTGCTGTTGATTATTAGAGATGATGGTTTATCGCGGGAAAACTTGACTGTGTGCTGGGTTTCAATGCACGTTCAGCTTACCAGAAGATTACATGTTTTCGCTTGTACGTGAAGCTGTTGCCATATTTGACTGAGCCAATAAGAATCCCGGTATTATAATATGTGATACCTGTTATTGGTCTGCAGACAGCTATGTTGTGTCAGACTTACATCAGCCAACCATATGTGTTGCAATTAACTACACCATTTTTAAGGGAATGTTGGTAAAAAACATTTTCGCGATATACCATCATCTCTATTGATTATGTAACACACAATCATAATTCCGATACGAAAAAATTCGACATTCATAATCTTGACAGCGGACAAAAGTACAAAATACACTAACACTAATTGTTCTCATTGTAACCTTATGAACATGTTTATAGTTATTCAACTGAAAATGTTTCAATATAGCTGTTTGAACAGACATGAACTAGTTAGGCTCTCAGCGCAAATACGATCTTGGTAATTTTAAGGTTTGAGTTCATGAGTTAACTACAACTCAAGGAAAATACCCATATTTGCTGCTTACGACATCTGACCAACATTTCTGTCGTTGCGGGAAACTTTGCGTGCGCAAACTGTACATACGTAATAATAAGTGACGCAAACATCGACGATGGTTTGTTTGCCGTCGCAAACAATCTTCGCGTTTCTTCGCGTCACTAACATAACAGGACTGCACCAATAGTTCTACACCAAAAATCTATCTCCTCTCTCTCTCTCTCTCTCTCTCTCTCTCTCTCTCTCTCGCACTTCTTATCTCTCGCTCTCTCTATTTCTTTATATATATATATATATATATATATATATATATATATATATATATATATATATATAGCTGTCTTAAGTATTACAAAAACCTTATTAAATGTTTAATGTTAATAACAAGTAGTTAATGACGACTGAGGTAACAGTGAACACGCTTTTGCAAAACATTGCTCTCCATAAGTTTCTTTATTACATAAAAAGCTGTAGGCCTACCATAAAAAAAGCTTTAACATGAAGAAGCTAAATTTAAACGCGAAAGCAAAAGATCAGGAAAAAATACGTAAGTCACACTCGATCCTCTAAGCGGGAATTCCTTACTTTACAAGTTATGCTTCCCTCAATACCAACCGTAGCACAGAAAATAAGAAAATACGAGTTAAAAGAAAACCTCTATGCTCGATGCAAATCGTATACAGCAATTTTTTTAGTACGCAATATAATTTCATCCGAAAAAAAATACGGCCTTCAACCATCTACACTCACAAGAAACGCACTGTTAATTTTTCATGTTCTGCTAACTTGGCGAAATGTTTCGTAACAATTTTCTTGGCAAATTACTATTTGTGAATGATGAAAAATATGGAAAAAAAAAAAATGTCTTAATAATATAACGTTAAGTTCTGTAGGCCTGAAACTCTGTTCAGTTTAAATAAATATAAAATAAAGTATGTGGGGAGTTTGAATAAATGTAAAATAAAGTTAAGTGGGCTTTACGTCTCGTCGACAGAGAAGTCTTGGTGGCACGCACGACTGAACGACAGGAACTTAAAGTAATCGGCTGTGGCCATTCTTAAAAAACCATCACAGCAATCATATGGAACGATTTAGGAATAACCATGGAAAACCTAAATCAGAACGGTCGATGCTGGGGATCAAGCCCGAGTCCTCCCGAATGCGATTACAGTGTGTTACCGTTGCGCCACCTCACCTGGCAGATTAATAACTATGTGATATGGATTTGTATACAGCTTTATAGTTGCGGAGCAAACAAAAAGTATCAAATTAATCGTTACATTTCGTATTTTGCATGTTGACCTATTCCTCCTCTCCCAATTATTCTTTCTTTCCCCCATTATTCTAAACACAAGTTAAGAAAGAGCAACCCAGAAAAGATATATCTGCGTACTAAGTTCAAATAATATACATTTAAAGAACTAGGAAATATGTCGAATGAACAGTGGAACACTGCGGCATGAAATAAAATGGGCATTTTTAATAAGCATGCAAGGGATTGTGCTTAAATATACTGTACTCCAAAATTACAAGATTATGTTTCTGTTTTATTAAATAAAAAATAAATAACTGTTTAGTTATTTTAAAAAACTATTTTCTAATGAGTATACCCACTCTACTCACTACTATACAACACATCACACTTCAGAATTTAACTTGCAATGTTTTACAGTAACGTCTTACATAAGCCCATTAGTCCTTGCAAAAACTGAATTTTCCCCTATAAACAAATGCTACCACATAAAAAATTAAGAGCTCAATTAAATTACAGGAGCATCTTATATAAGTATTACAAACATCACATTTTCCATTTACGAAATCAACGGTATTTTACTATTAGCCGACATTTCATAATGCTACGAAGCTACGAATGGCTACGAGGGAGAATTAAAATCAGCCACCACATTATTCAGCAAGATAAAGCATTTTATAACGGGACGTATCTTCATGCTTATTAAGGGCGCGGTACAGGCCTACCGCAATTTTCACCATCATTATTTTATTTTTTATTTTTACCAGATTTTTTCTTATTTTAGACACAAAATGTGACTAAATTTGGCTCTAATGAAATTTTTTATATCACATAGTTTTCGCGTAATGGCTTGTTAAAGTCATATGTTGTATGTTTCCGTTTTAACGACTATACTAAAACCAACTGATATACCAAACTCAAAAAAATCACAGTAGATAAAGACATTGCAGGCTACAATGGCATGTTCGTAAAATTAAAGAATAAAATTGATTTGTATGTTTAAAAAATTACTGAATTTTTTAAATTATATTTTCGGTTTCGGATTTTTTTAAAATTCAAATAATTTTTATTCTTTAATTTTATGAGCCTGCAATGTATTTATCCACTGTGATTTTTTTGAGTTTGGTATTTTAGTTGGTTTTAGTGTAGTCGTTAAAACAGAAACATGCAAAATATGACTAACAAGCTATTACGCGAAAACTATGAGAGATAAAAAAATTTCATAAGAGCCAAATTTAGTCACATTTTGTGTCTAAAATAATAAAAAAAAAATATCTGATACAAATATAAAATGAAAAAATGGTGATGAAAATTGCGGTATACCGCGGGGCGCTGCCTTCCTCAGCGTTAAAGGTTCAGAAGTGACGTAAATATAAAGCAGACCTTGAAGCGCGCATCAAAAGCAGCGTCACCACAACGAGCCAGGCGTTGAATCATAGACTAGTCCTGAAAAATATTTACTATGGGACTTATAATCGCTGACCTTTTAATTTTATTCGTGGAAAGTCTGTAGAAAAGTTCACTGCATATCGCAATCTGAATTTCATATACATCCGCTTAGTACATTTTGAAATACGGCAGTCAGAAAAGGCCGTTTTCAGCTATGTTGTAGGGCTACTGAACAGAGATTTTAATGACTAGGGACCATGTTTTTCCGCGAAAATCATTTTGCCCAGTTTGTTTCAGTGCCTTACGTACACATCTGCAATTCTGATTCATGGTTATTGGCAGCGTGTCTGTGTGAAAAGCCATATCTCATTTGACTGAGCCAACTACAAAAACCTTTCTGCAACACCACACGTCTGTGATTTGCCGGTACAATCTCAAGACTCGTGACAGTTAAAATATCCAATCGCTGACCACGAATCAGAATTACAGATGTGCACCTAAGGCACGGAAACTAAGCGAGGCAAAATTCTTTTCGCGAAAAACAACGGTCCCTAACAACGATAGTCCATCCTTATCCAAAGTGTGTTTTGTTTTCAAACATTGGCATAGTGGACTCATGGGGAATAGTTTCGTAAAAAAAACATATTTACGCACACACTGCGAAGCATTTGAAACACGTGTTAGGCGGCACCCTTAAGTTTATTTCTTTACATGAGTGCTTTCGGGGTGCTGAATAAATGCACTGCCCTTATCGCATTGTAAATTTTGGGTACCGACATATGACTGGAAGTTCAAAATAAGAAAAGCTTTCACGTGAGACTCCCAATTTCTAAGTTCGTACTCGAGAAACTATGCGTAATTGTAAGTATCATTAAGGAGCACGGAAAGATAAGATGTCGAGCGAACGACTGGAACATTCAACCGTCGATCAAATCTTAACAGCTCATTATTAGAGGTACATCAATTTCACATATACATTCCAGGTCAGGTTGAACGCCAAAATGTATACTTCATAACCACACGTGTGATTAGCTGGCGGCTGTTACGAAACGCATTTGACTTCCGCAAGCCAGTAGTAAATAAGGAAACAGTTCCTAGAGCTATCGCGTGTTACTCGCTTGTAAACCAATGAATAATCGACAGTGTCCAGTGCGTGTACAGGAGTGACAAATCTAGGCTACTGCCAGATGAATCCGCGAAATTGACGTACCTCTACCCATTATGGTTCGATGAGATTTTTTTGTTGAGTGATATTCTATTAGCTGGCATCTATTTATATAGCACTGGGCGGTAGTATGCGTTGCTTTCGAGTAAAAATTAAAAATCGGTAGGGCCTATTTAGAAATATAAGAGAATGTAACCACAAAATCCATAAAAAAGGAAAACTGTAATTTTTATAATTTTAGTACGATAATATCCAGAAATCTTAAAAGAACCCAATTTAAAAAATATCCGCGTTTTTATTTGAAAATAATTGTACTCTCCGAAAACCTCTGCGCGAGAGGTTTACGTATATTAAAATTATTTTAAAACCAAAACGCAAATCATTTCGAAATTCGGTTACTACAGAGTCCTGGATGTTATCGTACTAAAAACTTTAAAATTAGTTTTCCATTTTTATGGAGTTTGTAGTTTCAATCCTTTATTTTTCTAAATACCGTTTATAATTTGTTACTCGAAAGCAAATCATACCTCCGCACAGTGATATATGGACAAACATCCGCTAATAAATACCTATTCGACAAAAAATACCATCTAACTACGATCAATAGTTTAGATTTTATCTACGATTAAGTATTCCAGTCGTTCGTTCGACATCTTACCTTTCCACGCCCCTTACATTTTTTAAATAAAGTAGTACGAATTTACTGTCCGAAATTATTTTGTAACTTAAAAAACAACATTCTGGAACGAAAAAAAAACTGTAGTTTTACGCTACTGTCCCCATTAATGTGCCCTTTTAAAATATTAAATAGTGTCCGTTTATTGCAAACGAAAGACAGTTTATTTTTCAGAATTCATTTAACATAAAGCTATAATTACATATGTTGGATACGTGCTCTTATACACCCTTTAAGCAAAACACAAGTTATTCGAGCATGACTTGTCATGCCCCGCCTACACAGCTGTGGCTTGTGAGCAAAACTGTTTCTTCTAGTTATCATGAACTCCTCCCGGTTTAGGCAATTTCTCGAGTCTTACATTCCGTACATAGCCTATATGCACCCAAGGAAGTTAACTCAAAAATCAATGCGGTTAGTGCGTTAATGATACGTTAAGTGATTATGTACAGTGTGGCCACTTGGGTGGCCATATTGTGCGCGTTATCTTATCTTAAAAAAACTGCAACAATGTTCTTACACCAGTTGTATAGGGCTCTTTAGGGGGAGAGCTAGACGCTAAATTTTATGTATCGATGTTCTGCAACAATTTCTGTTTTAAAGTATTTTTTGTAAATGTGGCAATGTTGAGGCATACAAGATATTTGTGATGAATTTTGGAGATCATAATCATGTGGTATGTTCATCTTATATTGGACTTGTAATAATTTTTAAACATTCATTAACCCATAATTCCCTTGCAATTATTCTGCGAGACAAATTAATGAATGAAGTCATTATTATTTATGTCAATCAGTTTATCAAGAATGGCAAAGAGAAAATTTCCATAACACCACTTGATAAATGGTATGGCTCAAAAACTGAAAAATACAACAAATTATCTAACACGCCCTCCCTTAGGAGAATGAAAGTTCGGAGCGCTAAAGGCGGCACAGCACACGTATCATGCCTGGGCATAGCCTCTACGCGCAAGCCCCTGAACTGGCGAATAGTCCTCGCCGCAAGATTTCCCCTATTAGACATTAAGAAGGCGTGGTACATAATTCAACGCTAAGAGCATTAATCTATAACTCTAGGCTTCCTGAAGCAAATTTGCGAAAGTTAAATAAAAGCAATCCTAGACAATAGTTTTAGCCAACGTTTTAAACAAAACTGTTTCCAGTGTTACGAACTTCTGAGGCACAATCTCTGACGCCGGAACCTCGTGCATTTAACTGTGGCGCAAGAGATTGCGCGTAACGACTTAGTAATTATGGATAAATATTTACTCATAAAGTTGGAAAATACCATTATCTAGGATTATCATTGAGTATTTTATCCATTTTGGCTTCGAAAAAAGCGTAGAAATCAATTGATGTTCTCAGCGTTTAATTATCTACCAAGCACTCTTAAGCGGTGAACCTATGTTTTATGACGAGATATTAGAAAATAAAGTTGTACTGAACACACACATACCTTTCGATGATTATGTGCCAAGATTTTGATACCTAAATATGACCGACAAAAAAATCAATTTTCGCATTTTTTGCACTCGAGAAAATTAGCTGTACAAATGAATAGAGAAACTGAACAGGAAATGGGATTACACGTATGAAAACCTTTGAATGTTATTCTAAAGCAGAAATTACTCCAGTTGAGTTGTATTCAAATAAACGCCTCTCAGCTGAATCACTGCACACCGCTCTACGGCCTGGGCAGGCGGCTACCTTAAAAAATAAAGCTAGGCCTAATTCGTATTTTATCATTTTATTCATAGCTTTTTTTTTAATCGGAGAAGAAGCGTGTAAAACTTGCGATTATGCGGCAAATTATTTGTACTTCGTTCTACAATACAGATGTGACAATTGAACTGTAAACGTATATTTATGCCGCAGTCAGTCAAGTAAATTTACTGTGACTGATTGCAGCTTAAATATACGTTATCAATCTTACCTGTACTGTATCGCAAGGTAAATAGAATCTGCTACATAACCGCCAATTTTACATTTTTCGTTTCAGTTTTAAAACAACGAAAAATAAAATTATTCAATATGGCAAGTGATGCCGTGCCCTTAGAGCGTCCAAGTGGGGGAAAATGCTAACTTTATATTTGTATGAAATAATGTTAGTTTTACAGACGTTACTTGTGAGTACGTTTCCCTCTTACAAAATCAAAATTAGCTCTACTAGTTTTCCCATACTGTCACTTCAAAGTCAAAATTTGCACGTTTTGAGTTCTTATAAGCCGCAAAAACCAGTTAACATAAGTTTAAAAATTCGCATAAACTACATATATCAGACTACTGCTTTACATGTTTTAAAATCAATTACAAAATGTTTTTGTATTTTGAAAATAATTCTGAAATTTTGAATTTGACATTTTTATCTATCGAGCCTGTGGCATGTAGTTTCAGTGTGAATTTTTAAACTTATTATGTTCATTGGTTTTTGCTGCTTAAAAGAACTAAAAACGTGCACATTTTTACTTTGAAGTGCCGTTATGGGAAAACTGGTTGAGCTAACATTTTTTTTTTTTTTCGTAAAAGGGAAATTTACTCCCAAGTAATGTTTATGAAACTAACACTATTTCATACTAATATAAAATATTATTTTCCTTACTTGAACGCCCTTGAGGGAAATATGCACGGTTACCTTTATTACACAGTGTTATCCCCGCTACAATCATTTCCGAAGGTGTACCAACATTTTCAACATGTCATACTCTAAATATTAGTCCACTACACCTTTTCAAATTGCCCGGTAATACATTACTCCCATATTAAATTACATTTGTTGGAAGATAAAAATTATTGTGTTATTCATCATCCTCCACATATTTCAGATATTACATTTCTTGGAAGATAAGAACGATTGTGCTATTTATTCTATTCTAGGAAATTCTAGATAATATGAAAGTAATACATTACCTAACATTGTTAGAAGGTGCACTAGAATAACATTTAGAGCATGAAATGTCAAAAATGTTCATACGCCTTCAGAAATGCTTGTGCAGCTAAAATACTGTAAAATAAATGTTTCCGTGCAGCAATACACTTAAACGAAACGTTCTATAGCGTGTTTGTGAGGTATGTACGGGTTCACAGTCTACTGCCCGATTCATGTAGACCGATGCTACATTTACAATTTTCTGCAAGGTGATGGGAGAACAGGCGCGTGGAGACGGTTAGCACAATACGTCGAGCGACGACGCACTGCCGACCAATCAGTGGGTACGCAGCATGAACTCGACTCTTAACCTCGACCTGGTCACTGCAGTCAGGCAAACGACGTGCGGATGCAGCACAGCCTTGACACCACATCTGCTGCAGTGACGGCAGACGATGGCTTGCCGAGTGACAGGCGGGAAGGAAGTGTCGCGAGTTGTAATCGTGGTCGTGTGAGCCAAGCGTTTCGTATAAGGTGGACGTTACTTTGCATGTTCGTGGCTAGAAGTGCGGAAGCGTTAAGGACGTGGCAGTACGCGCATCACGCCTCCTCGCTGACAACTCGCATCTATGAGACAGTCAGAGGTGATCCTATCATTTTAAGGCGTAATATTAACAATGAAGGTGCACTGTATTGCTCGGAGCTGAGAAGGCAAGGTTCAGGAATGCGGCAGAGAGTGGGGACTTCTTCTCAGCTCCCTACTACTATACCTATACCCTTTAAAAATTCTGCACGACCATTTTCATAAATTTAAAAAAAACCCAAAAATTCCCATTTTCGCCATTTCCAGGCGTTATAAAATATGCTTTATTGATTAATAGTGAACCTAAAATAGGTACACGTGCAACATACTTTGAATGTTATCCTAAGCAGATGTCCCTCGTGCGCGTTGAGCAGTTTTCTAATAAGCTTGTAACGGCCAAAAGCTGCACACAGCTCGGCGGCCTATAGCTGTATCCTGTAACACGTTACTCGCGAAACTGAAAGCTACCCCAGAGATTTGTTAACGAAATCCGCAAGATGTACCGAGAGCATTGTACCCACGACATGATTCTGTAACAGTAAAGGAAAATGGTGACCAGACATCTTTCGTTTGTTAATGATATCACCGATCGCTTCAGCTAACTACGGTTAACACTGTCAACTGGCCAAACGCTGCCAGCGAAACATGAGCAGCAAGAGACACGGAACACCGATACACCAGATAACGGAATAATATGTAAAAAAAAATAAAGAACATACGTTAATAGCCCACATCCGTTTACGTAAATCGCGGATTTAAAAAAAACATTTCATCATTTTTTCTTTATTTTTATTCACGTTCAGAATTGTCATTCTACATCTGTTCTGTCATCTATCAAAAGTTTAGCAAATAATTTAAATTAAAATACGGCATGACTGAAATACAAACTAAAGAGTACAACAAAAATACAGTGATACACCTATCATGACAAACCACGTTAGGGGCCGCGGTAGTCGAGTGGTCAGACCTGTCACCTTCCACCGGCGGGGTTTGTCCCCGGATTTTCGCATGTGGGAATCGTGGCGGACGATGCCGCTGGTCGGCGGGTTTTCTCGGGTGTCTCTCGTTTCCCCCGCCCTTTCATTCCGGCGCTGCTCCATACTCATATCATGTTACCCCCCACCAGCGTTTAAGACCTCGATGTTGAACACTGACCAAAAATATCTCACGCACTCACAAACCACGTTGCGGGCTTCATAATACTGGGAAGGATCAGTACACAGAGTTCACTAGGTTACCAACAAAGAACTTCGACAATAAGTGACCACGTACCACATATAAAATCAAACTGTTAACATACTTCTGTTACTGAAGTTCAAAAGTTAAGTATCACGAAAAGTAGGGTAGGTTTACCCTACCAATTACTATAATACAAATAATTTTGTTTCAAAATGTATATTGTTCTATGTATTACATATTTAGAACCAGTAAATATTTGTTTTGGTTCGACATATGTTTTTGGCATTTATGTTTATTTAACGTTAACAACAAATACGTTACTGGAAATCATTTTCAGTAAATAATTGTAATTTTGCTGTACGAATATATGTAACAAATTGAAAATAAGTGAAAATTTTTGGAGGTAATTGGGATTGAACCTGCGCCAAAAGAACTACGTGATATTCAGGCGGCCATTTTACCGGTTACACCAGCAACAGGTGCGGTATTAAGCCAACTAACGTTCAGTAAATGTTTTATTGAGTAAAACATTCGATTATATAGAAATAAGTTTGCATTCCGATTCATTTCAAATACTGTGCGACGTTGTTGTTTAAATAAAAATACATGCCCTCCATCAGATAAGTTTCTTCAGTTATTCACAGTGGTTTCAGGTTACGAGGTTATCACAAATACCTGCTAACTGCCATAATGTTCCAATGCAAAAACACGGACATTCAGATCCGTTCACGTGTGCGAAAGTAATACTAGTACAAGGTAGATGCTATAGTTCACCTGTTTTAACTTACTAAGCAATAAATGTATTTATTTTACGTTTGGTGTACGCAGATATATTTAAATAAGTAACGGATGATAGCAAAGGACACGATCTGACACATCAAAGAGGGGTCTCGTACTCACAACAGGATAACGAGCCTTTTCCGTTAGATGTTGCTTGCTTAGCTACGATTTTAGGCAATATACAGAAATTGTAAGGGATTCGCACATTAGAGAATCACATTTTTTAACTAATAACGAACGTTCATGTTAACAGATACCGGAATCACACAGCTAACTTGTTACAAAATACAGCTGCTTGGGCATCTTAACAAGCAGCAGCCAGATATCTGGCCGACACAGTAAGTGCTGCCAAGGAGAAAAACACATTCCGCATTCGTTTAGCCTCCAACCTAAGCGATTCTGTTTCGATTCTAGGTGGGGTTGAACCCCAATTTTTCGCATGAGGGTTACGTGCCAGACGTTGCGAACGAACGGCGAGTTTTCTCGGTGTACTCCCGTTTCCTCAGACTACCGCATTCCGTTTCCATCGTAGCGCTTCATTTCATGTCACCCTTCGGTGTTCGCAACACGCCTACGAACGCCCAATTCTGAAGACCATTAAGACCAACTCGGTAGTTTCACAGTGATAAAAAAACTTAAAAAAAAAAACATATTTTTTTATATTGAAGAATCCCCACCGTTGTTATGACGCAAACATATCATAATTTGTAGTTATTTTTTAGCTGAATCAATGTACCTTTTTTTTAATTTTTGTTCCTAACGTATCACCAATTTTATTATGAAAATAAGCCAAAATTAAGGAAAATATTATTTTCTTATTGCGAACGAACGTTGCTTTGTTTCGCAAAACACCTGGATAGAATTGTGCATCGGAGGACTGCTCTTAGGCTTGGAATTTTTCAAAGTAATCCTTTAAAAAAAGTTTTTCATTTTTTGGACCAATGTGAAAAAAAAAAAAAACTAGCATGGCCTTATATAAAAGTTCTGATGCAGTGTCCACGGATACCCCCACCATTGCCTATAAACACCATGAACGACTTGCAGTTGCTGTAATATTACCAAAATTCAAATTAAAAACAAACTGAAAAGAAAAACATAAGATGGGGTATAAATTTGTGTTAAAAATGCTCGCCGTATTGCGTGCCGGTCCCATGTCAGGTATACATATCACTACGTACGAAGGTACTGTAATATTAGGACAACGCTGTGTAAGAACTAGTAAAGATTTGTATTCCAAAACTTTAATGATGCATTCGTTTGATCAACTTTTACACCTTACGGCTCTAGTTCTAACAAGAATTTTCGTAACACTTATCGAGAGCTACATTTAATTCGAACAGTCAAACTATATTGCCTGCAATTAAACTATGACTGTATTTTAAAGTGGCTGAACCTAAATAATTTTGGTTCTAGTTCCTCTGAAGCAGCCTTCATGAGATACACTAGGCAATACACTTAAAATAATTACTAGAAGGCCCCACAGCACATACTTTTTTAAGTATCCAACAAGATACGTATAGTTTCGGAGCTACAAAGGTAACTTGAATCAATATTCATAAATTCTCGCAACACGGTAGACAGGAAAAGTAAACAATGGGCGACGTCTGACGTCACCTTACAGTGATACTATGTGACGTATGTTTACAATCTAAACTTCATTCTACACCGTCATTGTTGAAAGCTGTACAGTACACTATGGCTGTATGAAGCCTAATACACACAGGCAGCTTTATTGTATGTATAAGTGCGCATCAACAGTTAACACTGGGTAGAATAGGCAGTATCCTACTAAACAAATTAATTAGTTCTCACGGACAATTTTACTGTGCAAGAAAATGTACACCGTTAATATGTTGTGTGCACATTTTTGAACTTCAAATGGCGAATTGATGATAATTTGCACAATATTTATTGTGTCACTGCCAAAAATAAACGATGAAATTTAAGAGACAGTTCCAGTGTTTCAGGCGAATATATGAAACGCTTTAACACCATATATATATATATATATATATATATATATATATATATATATATATATAAAGGATAATCTTACTATCGCTATAGCAATATAAGTATTAGGCTACGCATATAAAAATTGTATTAGCGTTCTTATTCGAGCTGCGTTCCGAAAAATTAAGTAGGCTACACTAAACGGTTACATCATCAACGTGATTAAAAACCGATTTGTAAAATTTGTAGTCAAGCAATGATTTAAATAGGGTTAATCTGGGTTGCATATATGCGCCTGAAACACTGGAAAAGCCTCTTCAGTTAAACATAGAAATTATGTTGGTGATAGATAATATTCCGGTTTAAGTAAGGGAGAGATTTTGGTCAGCGCTTAACATCGAGGTATTTAGCGCTGGTGAGGGTGATACGAAGTGAGTATCGAGCTGCACCGAAATGAAGGGGTGGGGTAAACAGATCTCCGAGAAAACCCGCCGACCAACGGTATCGTCCGGCACGATTCCCACATGTGAAATCCGGAGACCTATCCCAACGGGGATCGAACCCGGATCGCCTTGGTGGGAGGCGAATGGTTTAACCATTTGGCCACCGCGGCTCCCTACCTCGGTGACATGATGTTCACTGGATCTGGCAATATTCCTTCAGTAGCTACTTTCATCCAGCTGGGTAGTATTTTTTTTTTTTTGTTTATTTGTCTTCGAGGTAATTTCGTTCAGAAACAGTTGCGCGTACATACAAATGGTATGTTTACATTCTACTTGTACAATAAAAGTAACGAAAAACAGAACACTCTCTATCCCACGCTAACTAGCATACAAGTCATTGTATGTTTGTTAGCCACTAGTAAGCTGAGTTAGTGAAGAGATTTTGGTCAGCACTTAACATCTAGGTCTGAATCATTGGTGAGGAATGACATATAGCAATGGAGAAGCGCCAAAAGGAAACGGGAGGTTCGTGAGAAAACTAGCCGACCAGCGGCAACGCCCGGCACGATTTCCACACCCGGAAATCCTGAGACCGACCCCGCCGAGAATCGAGCTCTGATCACCCTAGTGGGAGGATAGTGCTCTAGTCACTGCGCCAACCACAGACCCCATTTGTACGCTCGGTGGCCGTTCACACGACGTAAGTTCGCTATAGGTCCAGGTGAACAAGAAAGTGTTTGCAAAGCGTACATGTTTGCTGAATACACTGCCGGGCTACTAATTCAAGCCAAAGTTCATCATAATCGTGAAGCTGCCTAATCTTAAGAGAATTTTCCCGCGTCACGTAAAAGCATCGCTAAAGTTAATTCTACAAAAGGTTAGGAAGATAACGAATTACTTGTGGACACGTTTTGGAAGGTCCGATTTTCGCCGCTAGTAGCACTGATAAAGGTGATTCGGAATAAAGTGAGCACTAAACATTTAACCTTTGAAAATATCACTAGCCATTACTGCATATAATACAACATTAACAATAGTCATCTTACTGCTTAAATGGTTGGCAGCGATTTGCCGAAAATGTTCCGTTTATTTTCTTTATTAAATTCAACAATACTAAAATAAAATCAACTGAAATCTACATAGTTGACTTTTGCACAGTTAATAATATTGTCTTTATCAAACTATAACAGTTGCTACCGACTGCACAATTTATCTAACGTGTGCAAACTTTAAGTGACGTGTCCAGAGAGGATAGACATTTCCTTTCGTTAGCCGTTTCGAGCGGAAATATGCGAAGTGGCTGAAAATAGAAATTTTAGTGCTCACTTTATCCCTAACCGTCTATATCGGTAAGAGGAATATTACATATCGACGCTTATGAAGAGAACTTCGGGAGCAAAGCCGAACATTGCCGAGAGACGAAGTTCTGTACATAAGCGCCAACATAAAGTAGCCCACTTCACTACAAGCAGAGAAAATTGTCCCTTGTCAAAATAATAGCAATGACCTTTCTAGTCTGTACCATACCTAACCTTAGTATCGAATAAATATTTTTGCTCAGTTAGGAGAACGACTGCGGGCAACAAGAAACTTAAAAAAGAAAGTCAAAGTGGTGCTCCACGGATGTGCCGCATTCTCTACTTCAAAGGAAAGTGTTGCTTAATTTTACCGCATAAGTGTTAAGAGAATATTCCCTAGCATTAATTCATTTATTTTTATTGGAAACATTTATTCCGAAGAATGTTCACTTTACGACAGACAAGGTATTTGATTGTATTAAATGAAGAGAATTCGGTCAGCGCTTAACATCTAGGTATTTTAGCACTAGTGAGGGGTCATGAGGTGCGTATGAAGCAGCACCGGAATGAAGGGGCGGAGGAAACGGGAGCTCCCCCAGGAAACCACCGACCAGCGGCATCGTCCGGCATGATTCTATGCGAAAATGCGGGACCGACACCGCCGGGAATCGAGCCCAGATCGTTCTGGTGGGAGGCGACAGATCTTACCACCCGGCCACCGCGGTCCCTTATTTGATTGTACTAACGATGCAAATAAAACGGGTAGTTTAATTAAGATAAGCTATCGATTATTTTATTTATCGACATTTCATTCTGTGTACAAAATATCTCGGCTGCAACCATCACTAGGTTATAGGTGATTTACATACATTCTGGAGTATGAATTCCAGAACAAGAAAATAGTGGAAGCCCCGACGTCTGACAAAAGAAAATGGGTTCCTTGAAAATGTGACGAGCCAAGATAAAACTTCGCTAGTATTAGTGTAAGATAAGCCAATCTTCGCCACCCAGTCCTCGAAGGCTCAAAGATAACTAAAACCCAGACTTTGTCCCGTTTCTCACAACCTAACCTGCCACAGGTAGATATATCTACGAAACGTGATCCGTACTTTCCTATTTAATAACGCACGCTATAATAACCACCGTAGTATTTTCGTACTTTTAAAATGGTATTTTTAGAGTCAACAATGGCAAGTGTTTTAGTCAGTTTAAGAAGAACGCGCACATCCAAAAAATTGCTAAAATTTAAAAATTACAAAAAAAAACACACACTATTTTACTATACAGGAGATGACCTAGCCTACAACAACGTTAGTCGCTGTAATGTTTTTTCTCTTTAGTATGTTAATTGGTTTTAGTGGCGTACATAAAACCGTAAAATGCAAATTTGGAGTTTACGAGTCATTATGCAAAAACAATAAGAGATAAAAAATGCATATGAGCAAAATTTTGGTCACAATTTATGTCTTAAAATAAGAAAATATCTGATACAAATATAAAAATTTGACGTTGAAAACCGATGTAGACCGCGCCTACCCCACGCTTCAAATGCGTTGCAGTGTATTCGTATAAAGGTTTTTCTACTAAAATATTCCACGTGCGTGCATTGTGCCAACATACGAAAAAAACACTTCAGACAAGGTCGGAACGCCAATGTTCAAGATATCATGCTCACTATTCCTAAGCCCTCCTACAAAGCTAAAAACGACCAAATAAAATTGTCGTACTAACCGGATGTATGAGAAATTCAGATTGCAATCTGCATTGAACATAGTTGCAGTCTTTCCATCAATAACATTATATGATTACCTCTAAGTCCCATAGTAAATATCGTTCGGCGGGAAGCTTGCACGCTAGTTCAGCGCTTGGATCGTTGAGATGATGCGACATTTTATGCGGGCTTCGAGATCGCCCTTATGTCTCCGTCGTTTCTGAGCCTCTACCGCACAGGTAGGCAGCGCCCTTAAGAGAAATAAGTATATTTTGATAGTGCCTACTACCTTTCGTATGTGTAAAACGAAGGTGTAATTACTGTCTCGAAATACTTTTTATTCCAACTTGCACCGATCCACGTGCATATAACTCGCGTTAAGCACATTATTTCGAATAAAATATTCGAAACAGAGTAAAAAGCTAATGTTTTCCCGACAACTTTAAGGATCGCGTTCAGTCACGAATGCTCTAAAACGCACACACAAAAACTCTTCGAATAATTCTATTATACGGGAAAACTAAGTTGTATTTAATGAATTATAGTAGAGAACAGTTTTCGACTGTTCACGATCATTCATTTTGTACAATAGGAATTTAATTAGAGCATTATTTTGTCTATGAGGTGGCACTCCTGCCTAGTTGTGTTGATAGTTATGGAGCGAGAATGCTGTATGACCAAATGTGATTTTATCTTGAAAATCAAATGGACCATGTGTATTGATTCTTATTATATATATAACACACGGTGTAGTCGGCAGTCATGAAAGCAAATGTGTTAATTTATTTGGTCATCGAGTATTTCGTAATTTTTGAGACGAACATTTTACAAAGAGTGCCTTAAATGTAACGAAAAATTACAACTAGCAATTAACTTGGCTGAAAACTGAAAAAACTTCAAACAAGCATTTGAAATGTGTGTGCCAACAAATGCATTCAAAATTTAGTACAGCAAGGAAGATAGTCATCTTATTGAACATTATATGTGAAGAAGCTTTGGCCGTTTATAAAACATTACGGTTTTGTGCTAAGGAAAGAACGTTGCGAGTAAATGTGGGCGATAGAATTTACGGTCAAGTTCGTTAACCATTTATGTGAAATGCCAATTTCTCGACTAAACTGTGTTGAAGATTTAAATACGAAATTTCATCAAAACTCTTCCAACGACAGTTAATTAGCTAAGAGAAAGAATTATGGACAAAGACGGGAGATGAACACTTTATTCCTTTCCTTTGAACAGGAAATAAACACCAACATACATAACCTCACAGCTAAGTTGCTTAATTTATTAACAGACATTGAACCATACAAAAAACTTAAAATGCAAACGAAAATGCATCCACAGAAATTATTTTATTTTAAACGTGGACAACTGAAACCAACAGTAAATTTAAATTTAAGCTGAATTCTATATGCCGACATTTTCCTTGCCTTACGGAATGGAATTTATAGACAGATTTATGACACAAAACAAAATCAAGCCTGTGGCTCTAGGCAGATTTAGTTACGCCTGTTTCTGACGTTAAGGTGGCCGCCTGTCAAGGCGCCGAGTAGTGTGCACAGCTTCGACGAAAATGAGATTATTTGAAAACTGTTTAACACGCAAGTGATCTCTGCTTAGGAATCGCATTAAAAGAACGTTATACGCAAGTATAACCGTTCAAAGGCCTCCAGTAATCATTTAAGCGTATTTTCTCGAGTGTATACCTCCCTTACGACATACAGTACTACATAGTTCACGTGTTTTGTATACCAATTCGCACAGGAAATAACCGAACATCACGTATGCCTAGGGGTTAGCCAATTTCGCGGAGTCATCTAACAGCAGCTTAGATTCTTCAATCCTACACACGCAATGGCCACACACGATTTTCTTATAGGCTTGCAATAGTCAATGACGTGTCAACACAACCCATCTGATAATCATAAACGTCATATTGAAATATGCGTTCTTGGCGTACAACATGACCTAGAATATATCTGCGAAATTAGCGTATCTGTCCTACAAGAACTTGTATTACAAGAAGAAACAACCTGTAATCGTACAACAAATTACTAAAGCTAACGTATCTAGTAAGTCTTAACGAGACCTACGTGCAGGACAGAACATCCTACCAGTAGGACATTTTTGTTCAACAAATATGAGTAGCCTACTTTCTGTACTGCTAGTAGGACTTTAATCAATATCATTGTAAAGAGCAGTGAATCCTCTATCAGCGCATATAACAATTGTGATGGTACGCCTGTTCGTTTGAAAATGACGCAGATTATAACGAAAGGCGACAGAGTTCACGTAAATATGGCATAATTTGATGCACCTGAAAGTGAAAACGTGTCTAGCAAGAGCAATTACGGTGATAAATGAAATTTTGAATGACATGGCAGAATAGTTATACTGTAAAAAAATTTGTGTAATTATACATGAATGTACGTGGCAGCACAATCTCCACACATGTTCGTGTAACTTTACACGACTTATATCCGTGTCTTTTTACAGTACATAGCGGTAAAAATAAAATAAATTGCATGTATAATAACAGTGCTACGGTACATGTATTTTAACACAATGCTGTGTTAAATAACCCATACTTCAAAGAAAAAAAATCAAAATTAAGTAAAATTAAAATTAAATAAAAACCAAATACAGTATATTTGAAATTAACTGGCAACCTGGTGCAAAATTTTGAGTTTTCTGGAACCTTAACGTGATTCATACATATAAGATTTTTTAATTTCTGAAGTAATTCGTAACTTATGCATTATCTCGAGTAACTTACGACTATTTTCACCTAACGAAAATTTCTGACCCTGAGAGGATTCGAATCCACGACCTTAGAGTTAGTAGTCAACGACCGTAACCACGAGACCACCGATGGTTGTTAAACAACGTAGTTCGCGATATGGGATCCAGTCATTCCAGTTTAAATAGCCATCTTAATTAGTTGTTTTAGGCATTTACTGGGATTATTTTAGCAAGCTGTTCTAAATGCGCAAGGGAAAACATTTTCCTCTTTCTTACCACGCGAATATTTGCTGCTGAATTGTACAACTAATGTATAGCACGGCCTAATAATTGGGCGACTGTCAGCTTATTATACCAAGTCAACTGCCGTATTGAAAAATTTGTATTTCAAGTAAGTTTATACATAATGACCAACTTCGTTTAGCGAAAATATTTTTAAGATGAACACGGTAAAATTAGAGTAAAGTTGGAGTTCCCGGCAACAGGTTTTGCACATTTTTAACTGTAAATCTACGCGAAAACCACATCGTAACAAAATATAGTAAGTTTAGGTGTCAGTAAATACTTTTTAAACATACGTGAACATGTATATACGTCAGAGATAGTTAAATTTTTAACGCTTCCTGTCTAAAAATACTCTTAAATCGGTTTCTTGATATGATTCTGTAACTACGTAAATTGCTCGAGTAAATTTACAAGTATTTTGCTGCTTCAAAACTGCACTGTGAAACAAGCATTTTTACATTATAATCAGTGTATTTGTACATAAACAGTGCGGTTATAAAACACAAAATTACGTGTAATATTACAATATGTAACTGTATTTCTACACGTACATTAAAAAATATAAATTTACATCAACTTTCTAGTAAATTTGTGTATACAATTGTGTTTTTTAATCAAAGATTTGTACATATATTGGATCAGCAAGAACAATTGTTTATAATTACACTTATTGTACTTGGATTCCGTAATTACACGTACAAAAATGTAAAACTACCAACTATTTATACGTGTATTTTTACACACTTTTACAGTGTATGTTTACATGTATTTTGGAGTAGTTGCAATTAACTTATTTTTAGGTTTTTAAAATAACTTCCGCAAAAATCATTGATCATACTGCATAGATCATGCAACTTTCACTCAAAACCTGGCACTTGAACTGATAAAAAAGAATAACTCTTCAACTGGTCAATCACTGCTTCGCCTTCGCCTATCGGCACACAATACTCGCCGTGACATTGCAATTCCTGGAATACATGTACTTCAAGCACTCTCAGAACATGACACCAGGTAAATATATACAGAGAAAGTGTTATTAATTGTTTACGAGCTATGTGCAAGCATTTATTGTACACTATGTGGCCCTTCCACAGCAGTGTGCAGCGCCGGAATCCAACGTGATTGTTTTTCTTACCAATGCGTAACATGAACTTAAATTTATCTTCCGTTTCTTTTTCAAAACTACTTCTGTATTTAAAATAGCAAGTATATACGTCTCATTACTCTAAAATAATGTTTGCAACTATTTCTTTGGTCGAGTTTTATTTTAAAAATATATGGAAATGTTTACTATATGGTGTTCTGTTTCATTATTTACAGTGTGACAAAACAAAAAAAAATTATTTAATGACACATATGACAGATACATGTGAGTACTGCCAGAAGAGCTACGTCCTACTGGAAGGACAGGTGCAATAGGGTGAAAGTAATTTAACTGCGTCCTGCTAGCAGGACTTTCATTAAAAAGTAGCCATGTAAAAAAGTTCTTCCAGACAAGCTTCCAGCAGGACGTTGTCTTGTACTTATCAGTAAACGTTCCCAACTCATCTGGAAAATACGGTTTCGTAGATATTTTGCAGTTCGTTTTATTTTATAATGATTTTTCCCTTTAATTTAATACGTTAGAAGATACTGTAAGGTTATGTCAAGTCCTCTACCTATTTAACCTTACAGTTAATTTGAGGGCTAATTTAAAAGCAAGAGAAAATACAATCGGTGTCTGAGAACACAATTTGTGCCTCAGTGGAGTTAAACATGCCCGATTCCCAGAGATCAATAACACGAGGTTTCTTTTTATTATAATTTTAATTGACCTTTTATGTTTATAATTTCCTACTCAGTGGTAATGCTCGGAGGGAACCATACCAGGTAGCACTAGACTACCTTAAGAAGCAAAGTGTGTTTGAGACGTTTATCATTCGTTAACGAGTGATGATGGTGTGACCATTCAAAATATGTGTGTTCACGACCTGGTTTATCACATTAGCGACCGACTATTAAATTCTGGATATGGCTGTTGAAGTCACTATTGGCTTCTCAGTTCGCATCATAACGTTACACGGCGGGTATGTGTGGGGTTAATCTATTGGTAGCTCAATGCGATACGAGAAACATATAGGCACTCCAGTTCTAAATATTAGTCTAGGCTTGTTGATGGCTAGTGTTGTTTATGAGTGATTGGTAAATTCTGGATGTCGTCGTTTACCAGGCGTCTTCTTCTACGGTTGGGAAACCTCGTCAGTTGAAAGACGTCGCTCCTGGGATGGCTGAATCAGTTGTACAGGGCAACAGGTTGGGTCGGCTGGGCAGTACGACGGAGTAGGGCCTGAATTCGTCTCTCTGGATGGTGCGAAACTAGCCCTGGTCATCGGCGATAGGGTGAAACTCCCTGCAGACGGCCCTCAGAACCTGGACAGTGGCCCCGAACGACGACCCTCCTGGCGGACCTCCTCGAAGATAGTTCTCGACGATAGCTCTCGACGCAAAGTTCACTGCATTCGGCGTTTTGCCTCCATCCGGTATCAATTCATTACTGATACAGTGGACTTCTTAGTATACCTCTTCATATTGAGCTTCGTCGTCCTTCTCAAAGGCTACGTTCGTCGAAAATCCCTTCCGTCGTCTTACTTAGCTTCTTTTATTTTCTTTTTTCTCGAACATTCTTTTTTTTTTCTAAACGTTCCAAAACTTCGCACACCTCACTTCTCTTATCCAATTTTACAACCTCTATTCACTATCGATAGCACGGCAAACCAGGGGCTCGATTCTCATTCGGGGCGACCGCGAGTTAACAGGAGTTCTAACTGGACTCGTGCTCGATCTAACAAGAGATGTTTTAAATACAATTCTCATCTAGACCGAGCAGCGGTCTAACGGGACTTTTAACATGACCGGCCTAGCGTAGGCACTGCGGGCTGCGGTAAGCAAGTTAGCGAACCTTGCTAGCGAGTCTGTTGAGTTACATTTACAGAGGAACTGCCATATTTATTTGAAATATGTGTGTGCGCCGACGAAGATTTTGGGAATTTATATTCGAGGAGGATCCATTCTAAAATTGTGCACCTATATTAAGAATAATTTTACAAATTATTCGTGTATTATATGTTCACATGGGCGTAAAAATACGCACTCCTGTAATATCCATCGTGTACCTGACACGATTACATACGTACGTTCGTAAATACATACGCCTAGTTTATTGATAGTAGCTATTGCATAAAATAATTCATTTAATATAAATTTACCAGCGAGTACAATAATGTTACAACAATATAAACATTCGTTACGCTCATGTAAGTAAAGATTTCGATTTGTAGGTTAGGTTGAGATTAACTGCTCCGTTATTCAAATTCGTACGTGCAAACATAATGTTTTTCAGCAGCAATGTACCACTGGTTTAATTTCATACATATGATACTTGAGTGTAAAATTATGTGATCCTATAACAAATTGTTAAAAAAGGCAAAGTTAAATTGCTAAAAAATCATGTCCCAGTACTAGGCCTACTGCATGTTTAGAGGTTAGAGACAGAGGTAAGTTGTTGATTCTGATGAAAGTCATAACTGATACTTTATTAACCATAGAATAAAATACATTGTTATGGGTTTCGTCATAACGTAAAGAAAACGACACATTTAATTATATACAATACATCTGCAAGCGTTTCAAAACACTCTGTTAAGTTAATGAAATTTATTACTTGAATTATAGTCATTGAACATATGTATGCCATTGACATTGTCAAGTACAGAAAATCAGTCCGGTATAAACTCACCATCAGTTAATGTTCTTTCCAAGAATTTGTTAAAATCATAATGGGGATTATTTAGCAGTCGAAGCTCGCCACAGTTACAATATCACGCACCAACTTCTTTGTCGATTGTCTTTTCTTTCTTTACAAAAGAGCACCGTTATTCTCTCATTGGCCAGCGAGCGAAGTCTTGCGCTTTGGTACACTAATTCACGGAACTCGCAGACAGTCTCGTACAGGGTGCCCGGTTATTCGCTTACATTTAACTGGACCAGTTAAACCACGAAATATAGCGGGATCGCGCTAAACGAGAATCATAACAATTCCGCTACAGGCGGTGAACGCTGTTAGTGTAACAAGACTCCAGTTCAACGCCGATTTGAATGAGAATCGAGCTCCTGAACAAATAAAAGTGGTAAATGGGACGAATAACTTCAAGAAACAGTTGTTTGCATTCCTCCTGAATGACTCACTCTATACAGTACAATAATACCTGTCATAGTCTAGTGTTTCCTCTCCACTTTATATTAGTTTCTTCAGTTGACCATTCCTTACTTGGTAAAATAAATTTTTTGTTTTACTAACTACGTGTTTTATCTATTTAATATATTGCAGAAGGATGTGTACTTGCCTAATATGTTAATGGTAAAAAGTAATGTAAGTAATTTTGCTGTAGATTTACTTTACCTTTGTGATTCATTTTGGGATGACTCACTATCCTAACACGTATTGTATGAAAAAAATTTGTGTACTGTGCAAGATATACATTACATAATCTACTCTTTGTAATTATTATGTGCTAGAACATTTTAAAAGTTTTTCCTCGCATAATTTTTGTATGTAACTTAAATAGTACGTCTTAACGCTACTTCCCGCAACATGAAAATCATATCAGCAATGAGAGAATAACACATGCTCTTTTGTAAAGAAAGAAAAGACAATTAACAAAGAAGTTGGTGCGTGATTTTGTAACTGTGGCGGGTTTCGACTGCTAAATAATCCCCATTATTATTTTAACAAATTCTTGGAAAGAACATTAACTGATGGTGAGTTTATACCGGACTGATTTTCTGTACTTGACAATGTCAATGGCATACATATGTTCAATGACTATAATTCAAGTAATAAATTTCATTAACTTAATAGAGTGTTTTGAAACGCTTGCAGATGTATTGTATATAATTAAATGTGTCGGTTTCTTTACGTTGTGATGAAACCCATAACAATGTATTTTGTTCTATGGTTAATAAAGTATCAGTTATGACTTTCATCAGAATCAACAACTTACCTCTGTCTCTAACCTCTAAACATGCAGTAGGCCTAGTACTGGAACATTATTTTTTAACAATTTAACTTTGCCGGTTTTTAACAATTTTATGTAGGATCACATAATT
>PNEQ01005440.1:0-27391 GCA_003012365.1 Medauroidea extradentata
GGTAGGGGTCAGATGGCAGGGATGCTAAGGAGGGGAAAGTAGAGCAGGAGGAGTGGGAATTGCATCAGGAGGAAGGAAGAGGAAAGGGGGAAAGGCACATCACCCTGAATTAGCGTTCATGACTACCCGAGTAGGCGGCGCGAAGTTCAAGCAGAGCGGAGACACAGACGAAACAAAATTTTAAGTTCATATCTAAAGTCCAATTTAAGGAGGACGAGCTGAGAGTCAGCTCACTACAAGGCAGATCGAATTAGCGCAATTTACATGTAGTCTTTAAAAGGGGTAAAATTGCAGTTCGCTTTCCACTTAGGTTCCTCTACAATATCAACTGACATATCGTCGGTATACTGCCAAAAGTGATTAATTCATAAATGCTATTTCGTTTAAAAACAGTATTAAATTGTAGATATTAACAAAAATTTGGTATGTTACTATACTGTGACAGAACAGTACGAAACGACGAATAGACTTTAAACTTGGGCAATTGTTCATAAACAACGTATACATATTCCTAGCATTTTTATAATTTTTTTCTCATTTTGAGTTGGTCACTTTTGGCAGTAAACTGACGATATATCATCTCACTTATATCAGGTTCGGGGCACCAAATACGTTTCCGCGAAACCTTTACCCTCTGAAACTTTGTAATATTAATAAAGTTAGAGTGAATATTTTGACAATATATAATTGAGGGCACCGTCACCAATGGTTGTGCACAGGGTAAACAGATGTTTCTCTTTCGATTAACTTCTTACCTTAGGTGTCTGTAATTACCCCACAACGTCAAATAGGCAGGGCTATAAATAAGGCCCAGGCGAAGTCGCTGTTAGTGGCAGGGACAAACTTAAGACTGATTTTCGCATGGACAGCTATAGCTACTTATCCTGCTGCAGAATTAGTTCAACTAGCCGCTTGGACATTCTAACAACACTTGATGACTGAAGTACCAATCTTTTGTACAGAGGTGTTTTTCAATTAAAGTAAATATTATCAGTTACGAATAATACTCGCGAGCAAAGCCGCGGGGGACTGCTAGTATGTAAATAAAATTACGTCTTGAAATTGCTATTCTGCCATGTTAGGTAAAGAGGATAATTTAGAGGATTGATTTAAATAACAAATATGTGTGAAATGTTTGAGTGACTGAACTTGTGTAGGCTATAGATGAAGAAGATATAAGATATGGTATAAAATTTGTTTAAACAATATAATATTAATTAATATAATAACTTTTCTGCAATACTGTAAAGTTGTATAATTTGTTAAAAATAATTTTTGAGAAACTTTAAGACTTATATTTCAGTTTCCATTTGGTAAAGGATGTTTACGCAATGACCATTTACCTTAGTCAGTCAGTTTAACTAATTTTCTTGTAGCTGTACACTTACTTGAGAAATAGTCTTCATACAAAAATACACTACATAATACTTTCAGACAAAATTCAATTATTTTTTCTTCACCACGAACAATGAACTTTTTCTCCCATAACCAGCAACAATTAGAATATATACTATCGTTTTTCTTCCAAGAAGGTATTGTCCATAGACAAATTATTGTCTCTCAAAGTTCGTGCCTGTCATCTTATCAACATAAAATTTTAAAAAATTTATATCCGATTTCTCTACTTATCTTCTCATTCATAAATACATTCAATTTAGTCCAAAAGAAAATAGAAAATATTTAACTATTATGACAGGTAAATATATAATTTCAAGCATAAAAATAACAATAAATAACAATATTTATATATTTAGCATTATTACATATTATCAACCAACGGTTTAAGGGATTAATAGGATAAACAGAATAAGAAATAAATTAGCCAAGTATTGACTTAGTCATTATAACTGGAACAGGGGAAGAAAACGTGACAAATGACAAGTAAAACAAGATGCACGAAGGAACCGCTCTGAAATAATGAACCAGTGTAGTATTTTAATCTTGTTAAAGAAACATGATAGTATAACCATTAGAATAAATATAATGACGAGAAGGCTCACAACTATTTTATTGTTTTCTTAAAGAATGTTTGATAAGATAAATAAAGATAACTACTTGAGACCAGCTGGTGATTTAAATGCAGGGGTAGGAAACATCCCAATTCAAATATCACTTGTTATAAAAGGTGAAACCTGTAAAATAAATTAATACACGCATGAACTGCAGAAGTTTTAATTTTAGAATGAGTTAAGAATAAAATACTAATTTTTCAAACATGGTCACAAGTACAGCCAGAGGTTTTGCCACAATGATAGACGATGCAATAGCATATAAGAAGACTCGGCACGAAGTAGCAGACACAAGATTATTTAAACGTTCAATTATATGAGCAGATAGACTGTTGGTAGTTAGGAGATTAAGAATACTTCAAATATGGAGGAAGATTATTCATAAATATGAATTCAATATTAATATAAAATATTAAGCACAAACTCTCAAAGAAATATTAATTATTCTTGTAACAGAATCTACCTGAAAACAACATTAGTTTAAAACCAAAATATTGCAAATATTACACAAAAGTAAAAACATTTGAAATAATACATTTAAGTGGTAGAAAAGGCACTTGGTACCACTAAAATTAATTTTTACGGTTTGCGGCACTTCGATAAATACATACGAACTTTGAATTTATATACAGTAAATGCTGACAAGATAATCAAGATCTGAGTCCAGACCATAAAAATGCAAACTTAGTCAACCAAACTATTAAAAGGTAACATAGTTGTGAAAATATTTAACGATAGTATTTTTAACATTATCCATAAGAATGACACGGTAAAGTATCTAACGAGCAGTGCAAGTATTATATAAGCAAAATAAAACCCGAAATAATTTTGCAAACAGCAAATGTAATTTGGTTAAATAACATCAGTTTGTGAGATTTCGGTGCTCTCTTGTACTCACGCTCTTTGACATACGCATGGACAAAGTTACCAACATTTGGGTGCAAACATCAAAACAAGTTATTAATATTAAAAACTATATAAACATACCACTATCAGCTGACGATCAAGTGATTATTAGTCAAAATGAAATAAATTTGTAAGAGATTGTTTTTAAACTGAGTAAAAACCGAAATATAATTTGAAAATCTCTTCCAGCGTAACCATGACACTGACATTTTTATGATATCATAAAATAATAATTAGTTTGGAAACTGATAAACGAAAAAAAGACAGGCAAATTTAAATACTTAATTAGGATTCAATATTACATCTAGGATTAATAACCGAGTGAAAAATAAACTAAATGCATTTAACTACTCCTTACACACAGAACTTCAGAAGGAAAATGTCATATAGTAATTCTATGCAAATTTTAAAAGGATGACTTTACCATCAATGCTATATGACAACAAAAAATAGATTTCAAAGATGGTTGGTAATGTGTGTCCTATGAAATGAGATAATGTATAATATGATTTGCTATCGCTTGATTGATAAAAAATAACAATATAATGATATTCCACCATAACTGAGCATACAACACAGGATTGCTATAATAACGCAATATCATGCTAAAGAAAACGTTGTTAATATGCCAGACACAAAACAGTAAAAATATTAGAGCAGTGTAAGCCAAGAGGTGAAGAAGAAAACATGAAGAACTAGATGAGAAGTGACTGGCTCAATTTTAAGGCACATTTATGATTGATATATTAATAATCAAATTAATTTTTACGAGTGTTATGCAATATTAACTGCTAACTTCTTCAACGGACATGTAATTCAAGCTATCTCGTTTGGCTAAAGATCTTCCACCGTAGGCTATTGCAGGCTCACACGTGGTATATACGCTTCTGATTTGCTATTCGCCATTTGGAACTAAGCGAGCACTTAATATTTAACATTTGAAAAAAAAAAAATAACTAGCTGTTATTGCATATAAGTCAACATTAGCAATAGTTGCATTACTTCCTATGTGTTTAGGAGCGAATTACTGATTGTAGTTCCTTTTTTTTTTCCTATAATAAGTTTGGAGCAAACCCGAAGGAAACGGGCATCTCTGTATTTAATATACTGTCAACTTTTATTTATGATTATGTTTAGGAACCTAGAGACTGCGTAGCTGTACTTAATAAGCGCCAACACAACGTGACGTGACCAGGCTATTGTGAATTCTCCGTGTCGTCAGCACCCCGTCTCACCAACACACCGCGCTCCAGACGATTATATAGTTCCAAATTCTGTGATAGATGGCATGGATGTGCTTGGTACGCTCTAGAAATCGCTCGCAAAGATGTTATTTTTTAGCCTACTTTCCGAGGGAAAAAGTTGGCTTGTGAGACACATTTGTGTCTGTGTGTTTCTGTGTGTGTTTTCTGTGTCTGTAGGTGCGTGTGTCTGTGATGTGTGTATATCTGTGCACTTGGTGAGTGGGTGTCGTGTGTTTCCGCCCTAAAAATGTTGAACCAATCGACCTAATTTCATCAAACTTCGTACACATACAGTACTTTGTAACCTGACTTGACTTTTCTGTATTTCATTTACGCCCTTTTCAGATTTTCAAAATGGAGGTAATTTTATAATTTTTTGATTAAGCTAGATTATTAAGGTACCGTACTTAAGAATTTCATAAAACTTGCTACACATATGCTACACAAAAGGGTAACTTTTTTGTGTACTGAGTTCATCCTGTGTATATATTTTCGAAATGGCGGCCATTTTTATAATTTTAACATAGTATTACGTATCTTAAGACACATTTTTCAGAATTTCATCAAACTTGGTACACTTACAAAGCTGAATTTACATCTGCGAATTTCGTTCATCCTGTGATCTTATTTTTTTTTTATGTGGGCCATTTTAACACTTTTAGCATAGCATTTCATATCTTAGGAAATATATTTCAGAATTTCATCAAACTGGGTTTAAATATAGCCTACTGCATACAATGCTGACTTTGCTTTGTGTATTTCGTTTATCCTGTATTCTTACTTTCAAATTGGCAGCCGTTTTTTATTTTTTAAGCAAAGTATCGTGTATCTTAGGAAATATTTTCTCTTAATTTTATCAAATTTAGTATACATATACAAATTAGTAAGATTACATAGCGTTCGTAGCTATATTTCGTTCGTCCTGTGTTTATATGAAATAAATGCCCCGGCCAATTTTATCTTGACATAACTGATATAATGTGCTTATACTTAGATGTTTCGTAACGGCAACTGTGCGTGCCGTGTACGTTAGAGTCGCTGCGTAGAAAACCGTATTACATGTAAGTACGCTCGTGCATTTAATTATTACCGTCAACTGAAGTTATTTCAAACTGCAGGAAAATTTCAGACACGTTTCTGAAGAAACACAAGAAATCATATTCGGAAATATCCTACTTAAATAGTCGGCACAAATACTTCATTCAGGGATGCAACATACGAAGTAAAAATTCCTAAAAAAATGTCCCAAGTTTTTTCAGCATTCTCAAGTTACCCCAGTTAACGGTAGATATTGCACATAACATTTTTCGAAGACGTGTAATACAAGATAAAAAAAAAACATTCCACTAACTTATGTAAATAAAACAAGTGGCCATGTTTACGTTGACGTGTAACGGAAAGATACAAACTTCCTGAAAAAAAGAAACTAAGCATGACTTTTTAAGGACACTGCCTACTACGCGCTTAAAATTTATTGCGGAGTGTTCGTTAACATGTTCTTTTACGAAACTATTCCACATGCGTTCATTGTGCTAATGTACGAAAAATCACTTCGAACAGTTTCGAAGTGACATTGTTAAGACACTTTGCTCAATAAAAAACACTCCAACACAAAGATAAAAATGGCCTTTCCAGACTGCCGCATTAAACCAGATTTATGTAAAACTCAGATTGAGCCATGTGCTAAAGTTTGTCACAGACGATCCGCCAAAAAAATTACATGGTCACCGCTCAGCGTCCCACAGTAAAAATGGATCGGTGGATATCTTGCACGCTAGTTCGGCACTTGATTAGTTGAGAAGATGCGAGATTTAATGGTCGCTTCAAGATCGCCCTTACAGTTCTATCGATTTTGAGCGTATAAAGCGCTGGTGGGCGGCGGCACCCTTAAGAGTGTTGAAGTGCGATAAAATCATAATTTTATATTTATATGAAATAATATTAGTTTTGTAGACGATACTTGTGAGTGCAGTTTCCTGTTACGAGGCAATTTTAACTCTCATAGTTTTCTCATAACGGTGTGTCAAAGTCAAAATTTGCATGTTCTGTTGCCATGCAAATAGCGAAAACCAATTAACTTACATAAGCGAAATAATTTAAAGTGAAATGACATGCCACGGGCTACGTAATAAAACAGTTTTTAAAAACTCCCGCGATAATTTTTGTATTTTAAAAAATTGCTATATTTTCGTATTTTTCCTGTACTTTCAGATTTTTTTAAAAATCTAAATTATAACGTTACGGTCTTTCACATACTTTATTGCATAGCTTTTAGGATGTAATATCACAGTGAATTATTTTATTCAAGTAGGTCAGCTGGTTTTCGCTATTTGCATGGCAGCATAACAAGCAAATTCTGACTGCGTTGCACCGTTACGAGAATACTATGAAAGCTAAAATCGTTTTGTAAGAGGAAATTGTACCCACAAGTATCATTTACAAAACTAATAATATTTCATACAGGTATAAATTTATGATTTTATCGCACTTGAACAGCCTTAAGGCGAGTGTTAGACAATGTTATTGTATTTTCAGTTTTTGAGCCACAACATTTATTCAAATTGTATTATCAACATAGGATATCTTCTTAGCAAACTGCTTCACATACCTAATAATGGAACCTTTCATTATTTTGTCATGCAGAATCATTGCAAGAAATTTCTTGAAAGTTAACGTGTAATTATCTTGCAATGATTCTGCAAGACCAATTAATGAGAAATGCCATTATTATTTTTGTCAGGCAGTTTACCATTCATATATTCTATGCTCTGTCAGGAAGAGAAAATTTTGATAACACTATTTGAAAAATGTTATGGTTCAAAAACTGAAAATACAATTAATTTGTCTAACACTCCCCCTTAAGGTTGTTCAAATAGTATAAAATCGTAATGTTATATTTTAATGAAATAGTGTTAACTTTGTAGGCTGTAGTTGTGAGCACAGTTTCCTCTTACGAAACAAATTTAGCTAAAATAGTTTTCTTAAGTGTGAGGCAGAGTTAAAATTTACATGTTATGTTGCCAAGCAAATAGTTAAAAAAAATTGGCATTCTAATTTGAAATAACTAAGTACGAGATGACATACGACGAACTTTGTAACCTAACAGTTATAAAGGTATAATTAATATTTAGAATATTTAATAAAATCGTAATCGTTTAAGCAAAAAGTTGCTGATTCAGAATTTTTTTTTAAAATACAACAGTTGTTCACTGCTAGTTTTCCTAATATTTGGTTACGTAGTCCATATCATCATACTTCACTGTGAATTATTTCGTTCAAGGAAGTCAACCGGATTCCACTATTTGCATGGCAGCGTAACATAAAAATTTTGTCTTTGGCGTGCCATTATGAGAAAGCTACAAAAACTGAAATTGTGTAGTAAGATAAATCTGTAGCCACAAGCATTGTCTGCAAAACTAGTATTATTTAGATAAAATATTAATTTTCTATGTAAAACACACTTGAACACCCTTAAAGCGGCCGTCAGCCTGCCTTGCAAGCATCGTTATAGCGTGCTAGTAGAACTCTTTTTATTTCTTAGAAACTTCTCAACATGTTTCTAATGTCTGCATTTACGAAAAGGACAAACACTTCAAACGATACCGGAAAGGCTGTTTCAAAACATCGCGCTAAAAAGAAAAATATTTAGGAGCTCCTCAAATTGACTGAAAACGGCTGTTTCAATATATTAGGTCTAAACAACTACTTATTAAATGTTTTAACTACAATGGAAAGGAGTATTGGAATTTACTTAAAACTTTCCACCAGTAAAAATACGGGGTCATCACTGAAAAGTGTCAGTCAGGCAAGTGATCTACGATACCACTGCACGCCGTTTCAGTGTCTTGCAGTAGAGACGATATCGCACCATATGTGCCTGTCAACATCGCCCTTGGCGCCGTGCCTCACTCACACTTTAAGACCTCGCTCTTTAGTTTTGTAGTGGTTTTGAAAATATTTTTAACGCAAATTTATACATATATCAAACATTTATTCTTACCGTTTTAACACTTATATCTCATTGTTTGTATCTGAATTTTTCTGTTCCAATACACCAAACGGATTTGTAGATTTGTGAGCCTGAGATACCACACGTTTTGTTCTTGAAATAAGCCAAAATTAAGACAAATATTTTTTTTTCCTAGCAAATGGTACATTATTAAAAAAAAACTCCGTGTCAAAATTGTGTATCGTTTGACTATGCACAGCCTCAAATTTTTTTTCAAAGCATTTGGTTAAAAAAAAATTCGAGTTACTTGCAATTGATTGAAGTAAATGAAAGATCATGGCCTTAAGGTTGTTCAAGTGGGGAAAAAACATAATTTTATATTTGTATGAAATAGTGTTAGTTTTGTACACATTACTTGAGAGTACATATACCTCTAACGGAAAAAAATTAGCTCATCTAGTTTTCCCGTAGTGGCACTTCAAAGTCAAAATTTGCGTATTTTTACTTCATACAAAACATGAAAACCAGTTAACATAAAGAAATGAAAAAAATCATATCAAAACTACGCGTTACTGTCTATGGCCTGTAGCATTTAGAACCCGTTACAAAAAATGTTTATGTTAAATAAAAAATTTCAAAATTTCAATTTTTTTTGGTACTTTTAGAAATGTATTTTAAACACAGAAATATTTTATAATGTGTTTGTATATGCTTCAAGCCGATTTTTTCCATTTCATTATATTTACTGGTTTTCAAGTTTTGTATGAAGTAAAAAATGCAAATTTTGACTTTGAAGTGACATTACGGGAAAACTAGATGAGCTAATTTTTTTCCGTTAGATATTAATGTTCTCTGAAGTAATGTCTACAAAACTAACACTATTTTATACAAATATAAAATTATGAATTTTTCCCCACTTGAACGCCCTTAAGGCAGCCGCCTGTGAGACCGAGAAGTGCGGGAGCGATAAGGACGAGACAACACGCGCATCACGCCTTCCTCTAACCTCTAGGCGCAAGACACTGAACTGGTGTGCAGTCTTCTCGCCGATAAAGAGCTTGTACGATACTTTCAGTAAAGAGCATGTTATTTGATGACGTTATATCTAAGATAAAGGTGTATTGTACACGCCTATAGACTTGAATTTTAAAATATTCGGTGCCGAAACTAACAAATCAATAAAAGACCGCAAACGCTCTCATTTTCGCCATTTTCTGCCGCTAGAAAAAATGTATAAATGAGTAATTGTTAGGGACCCTGGTTTTTCGCGAAAAGAATTTTGCCCCAGTTTGTGTCAGTGTCTTACGTGCTCATCTGCATTTCCGCGTCATAATTATTGGCAGAGTGTCTATATCAAGAGCCGTGTATCATTTGTCTGAGCCAATTACAATAAAGTCTCTGCAACACCTCCCAGCTGTGATTTGCCGGTAGAATCCCAAGGCTCGGGAGAGTTAAAATATACAGTCACTGACCACGAAGCAGAACCGCAGATGTGCACGTAAGGCACTGAAACAAAGTGGTGCAGAATTATTTTCGCGAAAAATCAGGGTCCCTAGTAATGGTGGACTTTAAATACATATACACACGTGTAACGTTCTTTAAATGCTGTTCCTATAAGCAGACATCACTCATGTGAGATGAGCAGTTTTGGAATAATCTGCCAACGACCTAAGCTCTGCACACCGCTCGGAGGATTGGGCAGACGGCAACCTTACGGCCTCGCTCTATTGTTCCTAATGCTTTCGCAATAATAATTTTTTTAGCATAAAGGAGAGCAGATTTCAAAAATGTGTTTGGCAGTTTTGTTTAACATTGTATTTTCCGTAATAGTTTTTTTAAAACAGAAAATTATATGGTTTTGGCTAAAAAGTAAACCGGAACTTTTTTATCTTAAACCATAGAATTTACTGCCTTGAAAAAATCAGCCAACATGGAGAAGACGATTTTAAATAAAACTGCCTAACACAGTTTTTATATCAGCTATTGTGTTGGCGTAAAAAATATATATATATATTGCTAAAAAAAAAGTAGAAACAAGAGAGTATTGCCGTGGTAAGTGCTCACGTTATCCTGAAGGAAGTGTACGGGTTCTGTGTGGCTAGGCGTAGGCGGCTGGCACGCGGTGAGATATGTAGCGCGCGCATTAGCGGGGCGAGATGCACAGGCTGATAGCTACAACGTATATACTGTCCCCGGAGACGGCAGGAGATGAGAGGGTCAAGGATGAGGGGTGGAGAAGGGGAGGTATGCGACCCCTGCATCTGGACCCGCCCGCGTCATGTTTACAGCCACCGGGGCGGGCGGCGACTTTGTCTTTCACGTCTTTGCCGGTGAGGGGTGGGGAAGAGGGGCGGAGGACCGTGGGAACGCTCGCGTACCTCCGCACACGCACGCTGGCGACGATGACGACGACAACCACCCCTCCCCAACATTTCTAATTTTTGTTCTCAACTTTTTGTTCCCGGCCGAATTCCACGCGCGGCCATCGTCCGGGGCACAATCTCGCTCCCCCGAGGCCAGTCTTCTTCGGGACGTTCTCCTCCGAAGTTATCCTTCTCTCTCCGGGTCCACTTTCTTTCTTTTTTGCTTCTCTGTGGCGCCTGTGGTCTTCTCCGCTTCCCGTCCTTCTAGATTTTCGCCCTCCTCCGCGGGCGCACGACTTTTTTATTTTTTTTATTCAATCTCGGTGCGGACGGAAAGACAATCGCAGCCGGTGTAAAATATTACGACGATAAGAGTGCGTAGCCGTTGAATCCGCGGCTAAACAGCGTCCAGCTACCAGTGTGGTCTCACGAGCGGGGCCTATCGTAACTCGGAGCAACAGTCATATAAATTGCTGATGAAGCCACATTCTTTAAGGCGGCTCGGCAAGTGTGAATGATTTATAACTTCCTCTGGGAGCACTTTGTGGCCTGCTTTTGTATATATTCAGTTCTTCAGCTTGATGGCCAGGGCTGATGGACGAGTTTCGGATTACGTAACCCTCCACCTGTAATCTGTTGTGTGCCGCAATTACAGCTTCCCCCCCCCCTTTTTTTTTTCTTTACTCTTGTTTCGAAGTGTCACAGATACGGCGCGCGCGTTCTCGCGATTATGAATGATGTAGCAGGGCTTTTATTTTCTACGTTCAGCAAGCATTAGTCTCTTGGCAACACTGTACGGACGGCTTCCACTGGAGAACACATCAATTACGCTAACAAATTCGACAGTAAATAACGGCGTTTGTTGTACTTCACCTCCTGACAACCAACGATCCCATCTGTTCAGATATATATATATACATATACATATATATATACATATATATATATTTTTTTTGTGTGTGTGTGTTATGAACTTCTACACCCGCCTTACGATAAGTTGATACTTTTAGAAAAGAACTGTTGAAAAAATTATTAGGAAAACTTCTGTAATTACCATAAAACTACGTAAACGATTGAAGGAGCAATGCGGTGAGTTACAGTTACACAATAGTTGAAGGATGGTTGGGTTTTCATTGTTGTCTTAGAAATAGTTCTTCTGTTTATTATGAACAGCGACTAAAATATTGAAAATCGTTTAATGGAATATGTACATAACGTGTTCATTTTCAGGAAATGAAATGAAATGTATACCTACGTTTAGTATATATTACAATATTTTAGAGGGGACGTAGTTAGTGGCGGCAGATGAACAATGTACGTCGGCTTGCAGTGCAGCAGTCAGCCTGGCAATGTTATTGTTGATGTTTGGCGGAAGGATACATAGTTGGTGTGAAAACAAGTTCCAAGCTAGAAGCAGAAAGTATCAAGTTACCGTACTACGGGTGTAGCAGTTTCGGCAAACTTCACGTATACGTCGGTTACCTGCCGGTGTTGATAGATATATAGCAATGCTTAAGTGTGCTCAAGTGCGATAAAATCATAATTTTATATTTCTATCAAATAGTGTTAGTTATATAGACGATGATTGTGAGTACAGTTTCCTGTCACAAAAGAATTGTAGCTCTCATATTTTTCTCATAACGGCGTGTCAAAGTCAAAATTTACATATTCTGCTGCCATGCAAATAGTGAAAACCAATTGACTTACGTAAGTGAAATAATTCACGGTGAAATAACATACCATGGGCTACGTAATAAAAGCTTTAAAACGTATACCATGAACTATTTTTATATTTAAAAATGTTTAATTTGCAATTTTTTTTCTGTATTTTTGCGATATTTTTAAAAATTTCAAAATATTAAGTTGTGGGTTTTAAAATGTTTTTTACAGAGCACATAGGAAGTAAGTTCACAGTAAATTATTTCATTTAAATAGATCAATTAGTTTTCGCTATTTTCATGGCAGCGTAACAAGCAAATCTTAACTTTGACGCTCCCTTATGAGAAAACTATGAGAGATAAAATTGTTTCGTAAGAGGAAACTGTACTCACAAGTATCGTCTACAAAACTAACAATATTTCATGTAAATATTAAATTATGACTTTATCGCACTTGAACACCCTTAAGAGAGCCTGTACAGGACGCCGATCTGTGTGTAGAATGTATTAAAAAACTATCAAAATAGAAAAAATGAGACCAGCTGAATGTTTAGTACTTGTTGAACATAACTAAGTGTATATTTACTTTAAAGTCCTGTTACTCTTTCATCGTGTCCGGTCTCTTCCATCGTGCTTAAAAAATCCGACATTAAATCTCTCAGATTATTGTATAATCATGATTAACACTAGACAAGATTTTTCCAGCGATTTTACTCTTAGAGCAATATTCTAAAGATAATGTAGTATGGGGTTTCATTTTTCTGAAATATATTTTTTTGATTTAAATAAGTGGTTTAATGTAAAACGTTAACTGTTTATTACTTTTAGTTTTTATGTTTTAATGTTTTGTTTTGGGAAAATAAAAAGAAACAATTCAAGCAAACCGCCTCTCAGGCTTCCAGACGTATGTATAGTAATTTATTTGAAATGTGGAGGAGGTGTTTTAGAGTATTTTCAAGAGAGCCAAAATTCGCCTCTCTGAACAAAATATTCATTCATTATTACGTTATCAAGCTAGATAGTAAATAGACACATGCAAAATTCTGTTCATGTCACAAGAAAAATATTTACTGTAGCTGAATCATGATTATGGAGCTGATAATATCGCCTGCAAGTTGTTAGATGCAACGTGCCAAGCTCGTAGATGCAACCCGCAGTGCAGTTTTCTAAAGAAGTATGCAAGACAAGACGAAAATTCATCGTTCTACCTACCCCTAGTTGAAACACTTGTGTAAATAAGTTATGGTACTTATCGAACAATAGTTTCACTCTTTTGGTTTTATAGTTTTCAATACGAATGAAATTAAATAAATCTACTACTGCAGAATATCATTAAGAGGTGTTCCAGTGTTTCAGGCGGATGTATGCAACGCGCATTAACGCCCAATTTAAAACAAGGCTAATTTTGCTATCGCTATAGCAAACGAGAATTATACTTATCAACAATATCCTCACATTTTATCAAAGACACAGTCGTTCCTATTTTCGCTGCATTCTGCAAAATCAAGTACAATAAACGGTTGCATTATCAACATGACACAAAATAAAACGTTTTGTAAAATTTATAGTCGAACATTCTTTACACTTGACTTCGGCGAACACAGTGAAAATAAGGACGACCGAGTCCTTGATAAAACACGAAGATAACGTCGATATGTGTAATACTTTTATTGATATACCGATAGTAAAATTAGCCTTGATTTAAATATTGTTAAATGCGGTTTGCATACTTGCGTCTGAAACACTGGAACGGCCTCTTTAAGAACATAAAAAAAACCCAAGTTGAACTCCGTGCTAAGGCCTACATATTAACTAGTATGCTATAAACTTTAAATTATAAAATTATATGTGTATTTATTTCTTAAGTAGGCACACATTATAAAAAAAGCAAATAACGTCACATTCAAATAAAAAAGGTAAGTGTTATTTGCACTTTACCTTTTGTAAGTGCTTGGTTTATTTATAAACGTTTATGAGAGATTGTGTATTTAAAAAATTACCCATGTATGTGCACATTCACCCTAACCACAAAATTTTTAGGTCAGTTGAACCGGCGACTACATTAACTGAATTGAATCTGACCAAACTAGTGATTTTCAAACATCTGACATTTTTATTCACCTCGGTGCATCCTACATTGCGCAGTATTAATTACGCTTAATACTCGGAAAATTTTGAACGAAAATAAGTCTTTCCATTCCCGAAAAAAAACTCGTAAAACCATTCTAATTTCTTTTCATCTACATTTTAACTCCTATAGCAATATTTTCAACCTTCCAATGCAGAAAATTGCTTCTTTACAGAAGCATTATCTTCAAAAGTGACTGCGGCCCATCTTATATAAATTAACATGTACATATATATGTCCAGGGCTATGAGGCAGGTAGTATATTAATAATACATTTTGTGCAACCCTTTTGTGACAGTTACTCGAGGTTACTGTACATTGGACTTGTGGTTTTCGATGGTAACAAAATTAGGGTAGCATTCGCGTATCATTCTGAAAGGGCACTGACAAAAATTTTGTGTGGTAAGCCTAGCTATTTTCTTAGTTAAAAGTAGTTTTTAAGACGTATAGTTTTATGTGAATAAGCAATTTTTTCATTTTAACTTCATAACTTGCACCTCAGTCGCTATTACACAACTATAAGTCCCTATGCTGCGTCTGTACTAATATCTTCGCAAAATGAGCTTAAGATGAGATTCACAGCCGGTAAGCATCAATAAGCCGTTTTTTTTTTTTCGAGTTCGAGAGAGTTCAAACTAACGGCGTCATAGTAATTTAAGAACTTGGAACATCAATTACTACCCTTAAAGTTATTTGAATATACAGATTTTTGAGAGTCAGCACAGAAGAAATATAAAGTTATATCCAAATAACAGCCGCCAACATTTTTACCTTAGCAACAGATTACTCTGTTGTGATACCTGGTACCGTAATTAAACGTCCAAAATGTAGGAGTAAGAAACGGTTCACAAGAACTTATGCATACAGGCAACATTTTTAGTAAGAAAGTTGGGAAAGCTAGAATCTAACGTGCTACGTCTTGGGCCTTCTATATCACTTTATAAAAACTGTGGATTACATTAAATATATTTTAGGTAATTTGATCATCACACAGGGAAAAAGGTTTGGTAAAGTCAACCGTATATATGTTCGTATGTGGCAAAACAACCGTGCGAACTTTGAATCAACCAAATATATGGTTGCCTGGCTGATTTTGTTGCCTCAGCAGGAGAGTTTAGTCCCTTTAAACGTGCATTTTGTTAGGCCAATGAAACCAATTTTTTACGCGTTTCACTGATATTTCAGCCAACAAAAATTTTGTCGGTTAAAATACGTATTTGTTTTGCCAGTCATAAACGTATGTATTGTTAACTGTAGCAGACCTTTTTCTCTGTGCATGCTCTCTTAAAATCAAAGCAAAGCTGTTTATTTTTCCTTAGGAAATATTTGAATTTTTGCAGAATTTCGCAGCGAGATAAAGACGGGCACGTTAACGTCCAAACCGCAACATCATCTGCCAGAGAAAATACCTATATAAAAATGTTTGCTGGAAACACGGAGTTTTGCCATGAACTAGCAATCAATTCGCAGAAGAAAAAAAAGTTATGTAGCTGCAATTCTATCTAGCACCGCAATACCTAACTTTAAAATCGTGAACAGGGCAAGAAGACTGGTCAGTGAAGTGCCGTAGAAAGGAGGTTAACAAGTGCTTAAGAGGCCAAAACAACACTGAAGACTTTCTGATATACGAGTCAAATCAATTATAAAGACACACGATTGAAGATATGATTTAATGACGCGTTATTATAAAAACTGTTTATACATTCTGTAACTGTAGCCCTTCCAAATTCCATCTAATAAATTATATTGAACTCTTTTAGATGTAAAGATTTCACACTTCACCTATACGCACCGACATATTTTGGAAGAAAAATGAACTAAAACAAATGTTTTCATAGCCAAATTTCGTTTTTTTTTTTTTGTAAAATATATCTACTGTTACAAAAAATTTCAAAAATAAGATAAGCTATATGTCTTTACCTTATGAAGTCGCGAATATCGGAGCACATTAACATAATGTCTTATTGTAGACAGTTTTTTAAGGGCATATAATTCAGTCTCAAATGTATGGAGTTAGCGTTTTAAACAGCTTGGATTGCACAAAGTATCGTTCTTGCGTGAATAGTGTTTGAATCGTGATGTAATCCATCACTAAACACGTCCTAGTATTAACGAAGTTGATAAAAAGGAAAATAAACTTACTCCAACAGGTTTCGAAGGCAAGTCATAAGTCTTTTATTTACTCGGATTGTCACGGCCTGCATGTATGTGTGCAGATTTAAGGAAGCCATGAATCTCTTGCACAGGCACACAGTTGCCAGTAACTGTCTTAATTATGAGCTTAATCTTAACTCAAAGTACGACAAATGAAAGGAACCGTAGTCTACGGTGGGCGTGACACAAATTGAGGGCGGAAAGGTGACCGAGGTTGGTCGAGGTATACGGTACCCGTACCGCATAATAATGCCGGTCTAATTTATCGCCCGACACAATTTATCCCAGCCACTTCCACAGCCATTTCAGCAGTTTGTTTCTTTTGTACGATGGTAAATTGTTCCGCGCCGTAAATCCAACCTTCGTGTCACAAGATGGCCTGGGTAAGAGATTATTAATTTTCATTTGGCCGGCCTGTTTCTTTCCCTTTGTCCCGCTTCGGTTCTCTTCCGCGGTCCGTCCTCTTTTAACTCTGGCTTCCTTCGCGTCTCCTTCGTCGAGTCCTCCGAGTCTTGTTTGCCTCAGACATCACTCCGGGATGATTAAAAAAATGACGGTCGTCGCGCGCGCGTGCGAGCCTCTGTATTGAGACGGCATATTAAAATTTGTATGATATGATTGACGGGAATTTAATATTTGTAAACGCCTGCGACGGGATGAGAGGAAGGCAAGCTAAGCGACGAACCGCTGTTCCCTTATTTAGGTACGAGGGAACCAGTTCTTGCACGCACTGTGGGTTGTCCTGGGGTGAGGAAAGGAGACGTTGTCTTTCCCCATGTTTCATTCATGCCTCGTCCTTCGCCGCATCACTTACCAATGACGATACCTGGCACAGGCACATTACTACACCTCCCCCCACCCCTTCGCCGCCACACGAACGTCACGTGCATTATAAATCACTTATTTTTATCACGGGTTCTTCTTCAACCTTCACTTAAAAAGAGTTCGATTAATAAATCGGCTGCCAGATACAAGTGGTTCGAATGGCGATGCGCCCAAGAATGTTGTTTGGAAGCTGCGTGATTCTTCTGTTTTTTTTCCCTTCTGTGTTGTCCACGCACCTTCCCCTCACCCACCCACGCAAACAGAGCGATCGTGAAAGAACAAAAATAAACAAATTACTCCTAGTGCAGTACGCTTGAGTAAGGAATTAAGGACGTCCACCAACAGACAGTAAGAAAGAGTCGGTTCTGTTAACAGAAGGATTCTTACTAAAACAAACGCGTACACGAGATTGAACGCGCCGGCACCAGTTTTTATCACGCAAATAGGAAACAACAAGTCATGTACTAGACACTGCCGACGAGCAACAAAAAACGTGGACCCAGACAAATAAAGAATCATTCGCGTGATGCAAACTTTGTTTCTTTTTTATTTATTTTTCGAAGGAAGTTTAAGAGTGCTTCTAGCTGCGGTATTTTGTGTGTCAGTAAGGGTGATCCAGACACGCGTATCATATATGGTTGCCAAGTGGTGTTAAGTCCAAAATGCAAATTTTTCAGAAGAGAGAAATTAAAGTTTGTGTCTGTATTAAAATTCAGGAATTATTTTATTTAATAAGTAATGCAATGGGGAAATGTAGTGAACGAGGACGCACACTCTATTTGGTAAATATGAAGACCTAAATGCAAGGCAATTTTATAGTGGTGTAAGTCCATTACCGATTTTTTGTGACTTACATCACTTATCAACTAACCCACCCATACATTACTTACTGCCCCTACGCCCCAAAGCGTGTAGTCTAACAGCGTCGCTCATCTCTTAAGACGTACTGTGACATCAGATAATTGTATAACGCAATGATGACGACAGAGGAATGCTGCATGTCTATCTAGAATTTTACGTAACCTGCAAAACAATTTTCCTGCTTAATAATTACAGTGAATACGCCAATTTTGGCAGTTTTCAGCATTGTGAACAGAAAATTAAATACACAGTCAAAACACGGAACCTACTAATTCAGTACAAACCCGTTTTTATAATGCTATTCACATGTAAACCATAATACTTGAATTCAAATTTTAAGAAAAACTCCAACACATAAAACGATTCCTAAAAAATTAAACAAAAAGTTATTTAAAATTATTATTTACTCTAAATGTGTCGGGAACCGTGAAGGAACAAAATAGGTAATTTACATTAGCAAACTGGAAATCGAAAAAATGACTCCAACAAACTTACAGTACGTATGTTGTGTACATGTATGACCTTTCCAAAAGGTAAGCCAAAAAATGAAATTAGGCTACATTTAATTTCAGTTTTTAGATTAATACGTCATTTTGGGGATTTGGCTGTCTTTTTTTATTCTGTTTGAATTCCTAACCACCCACCTGGTTTACTTAACGCCCCCTCCCCCTACCCACCTACAAATTTAAAAGTTACTCTTAATCTGAAATTATGATTTATTTTACGTTTTAAGGGATAGTGTTATGTGTCTGTTGTTATTCATTTTAACATTAATGTCATTTGTAGCAATATATGCTTAAATACTTATATAATTATTGTAAGTATATCATATAAAATAGTATATATTTCTATAATTTTTAAAATAGGCTGAATTATTTGTTGTCATATAAAACGTACTAATATTTCAGTACATAATAATTAATGCTATTGCACATAATATTTTAACTGTAGGTCAATTTTTTACTACTAAAAAGTAAATAAACAGCACATAATGAATACGTTTTTATGGCCAACAATCCTCGCTATATATCGTCTTTCGAAAATGTGTGTGCGTTGTATTTTAAAATGATTATTTGATATTTATTATTACAACACTTTCTAAACACTTGGTTACAATGAACAGCTATACTGAATTACTGTGCGCAGCATTAGGTACAGGTCACCATATCATTGCAGAACCATCAGATTTACAAACATGCACGAATAATTCAAGTTGATTGACTTAACAAAAATGCCGAAGAAATAAACAGGATAACTTACACAGCAAGGAGAAAGCTATATTATATACCGTGCAGTGTCGAAGAATCGAGGAAATCCACTATAAGCATTACATTGTATGAATATGAATTTATCACACCTATTCGGAAAAGAGCTCATAAATTTTAGCTGGACTTATTCAAATGCCACTAAGAACTATGGGGTCGGACCCCGGATTATCTAATGTGGGAATCGTGCCGGACGATGCCGTTGGTCGGCGGGTTTTCTTGGGGATTTCCCATTTCCCCCGCCCCCTCATTCCGGCGCAGCTCCATACTCACCTCATGTCATCCCTCACCAAGGCTGAAGACCTCGATGTTAAGTGCTGATCAATATCTCTCACTCTCTTACTCTCACTAAGAACCATCCCGACGAAACTAACTTTAAATTTTAAAAAACATTGAAATAGGACCGTTCTTTTGGGAGGTACAATGCCACATACCAACATAACCTTTAAACTTACCATGCCACCTTTATGCACGAGGCGCGAAAACAGGGTACAGTGTTTTTGTAGTTTGTTTTACTCTACGGAACTAAAAGTGTGAACCAAGTATTTTATTTATGGAAATTGCTTTGCGAATTCCAGCGCATCATGCTTCTATAGTTTTGTTTTACTTTTACGGTTGGTATTTTTTATGTGACAACAGTATGAAAAAAACGTATTTTACCATATTGAGGTGCCCTGAAACCATGTTTCTAAGCATGATATCTAGAAAAGAAAAATAGAGAATCTTGCTTTAAATGCGTTTTCTTTTCGTAAATAGAGATATCGGACGCTCGTTCAGAAGTATATCTAAAAAAAAAAAAAATCCCTAACACCCTGCAGCACATTGACTAGGCAGCTACTGATAGATCAAATCAGTAATATTGAGTACCGTAAACGGCGGATGACTTTCGTCATGTGGAATGACTTGGAACGGAACACTTTTATACTGTTTTTACATTATAGTTATCAACTGTGTGTGTAAATTCTTTACTCAATGTTGCCATACACGCGAAAATGCGAAAAACATTTGATGTAATGTCCCAGTCACACCACGTGTCCTAATTCACCCTCGCTTATGGTACCTTAAGTCATTATGGGGTATGGAAAGGCAAGTCGTCGAGCAAACTAGGCTACTGTTATTACTCAATCAGCGATAAAATCTGAACTACTCGTCATAATTCTATGAGACTTTTTAGCTGAGTAGATATTTTACTAGCGGACGTCTGTATGTACAGCACTAGGTGGTATCGTGCTTTGCTTTCGAGTAAAAAATTATAACTGTGTTTTGTTTCGCCTCATCGCTGTGTCGTTTGCTGTATTTCTGTTAGTGTCTGATATCTACTGTGTTTTTGTTTCGTCTCGTCGTTGTGTCGCATGCCAACTAAGGTTTGTTTTTATTTTTGTTATTTCATTTATTTTCTGTTTGTTCCTTGTTTTATTTGATCCGATTCCAGTTTTGCAATTTCATGCTTATCCTGTTGACTAAAGCATACTCTGCTTATTTATGTTTTCTTGTATTTTTTTTAAAATTTCATTTGACAGTAATTTATTTCGCAATGGAGTATGTCCAAGCAAATAAACCCAGTCATGCACTCCCATTGCACAGTTCTTTCACAGATCAGTACAGTCCCCATAGGACAGTAATTACAAGAATGTAAAAAAATTTAATGTTTTTCTTCCTAAAATTATACAACTAGACCTACCATATCAACCTACACACATATATACATATTTTCTCACATTTTAAAGTTCCTGGTTATTTTTTGTAAGTTTGTGTGATAATTTACAAAGAAATTTACATGCAGCACTGTGTCATATTTCGAAACTTTTTCACTTTGCCTTATTTCCGCGCGAAATAATGTGATCAAGATGTAAAAAATGGTGAATCCACAAAAGCTTGATGGCTAAATTTTTTCATCGCATTAGCATTTTGGTTTGTTTCCAACCATGCAAGACGATTTTTGATGGAAGTGAAAGTTCAATCCCCAGAGTTTATTTAGCACAGTAACTGCACAATGGCTCCAGTTGCGTCTATCAAATGTTCAGTTATTGCTCATTTTCAGTGAATTGGTGTGATAATTCACAAAACAATTCAAATTAAGTGCTACATCACACTTTCGACATTTTGTTGACACTTTTTTGTGACACACCCGGCACCTGATCGGTTTTTCTTGTGTAATAACAAGATGGTCCAGACGATCAAACCGGGAATCCACATTTTCAAAGCTTCATGGCCGACCTCGTTTTTTCTTCGTAGGACGTTGGTTTGTTTCCAGCTGTGCAAGGGCGATCCTTCTCCGAAATGTCAGATGGTCCAGCTTTCCATTGCTTGCTTTGTGAAGTTGCCATGCATTTTGTTCAGCAACATCGCCTAAATACGCAATGAGAGGAAAGTACCATTTCTTCCCGCAAATGTTTATGCGATACAGTCTAATGTTTTGGTCACTTCTGTCGACACCCCTCCCCCCCCCCCTCAATTCCAATGTTATATGAATAAACACAATGTGGCTGTGGAACTGTCACAATTTTCTTCCGTCTTCTTGAAAATCGTTATACATTGTGTACCGGATTTACTGATTCTGCGTTAGACCCTACACTGACAATGCTATCATCATGCCACTTTGCTGACACTGCTCTTGTCTTCTGTAACTTTTGAATCGTACCTTCCACGCTCTTTTTTCTTCATGCACGCAGTAGTTTCTAACGGTCATTTTGAATTTCTGTTGCCTCTTATTGTGCCAGTTCATTTCAGTTTTCTCTTTCTCAGTTCATCAAGAAGAGGAACTTTAGTGAAAAAATTATCAAAGAAAGTTTGATATGGAAACTCGCCCAAACAAGAAAGTATGTCTGCATATTGTAAAACAACAGATGGTCCAAGGCCAAAAGACCTGTACTGTTCAGGTATTAAACCTTGATATGTCTCCATCTATACAAAATAACCAAAAGAATTTGCACCTACCCACAGTTGATAGCCGTACCTTATTGGATTACCTCTGATAAACTGCTTGCAGCCATGACGTCAAAAATGAGAAACCATAGCTTCGTAAACACTGTGCTTCTCACTGTACGGAGCGAATTACATAAATCGTTCGTTTAGCATTGTGAATAGCACCCGAACTTTTGTGAACCGATTGCCAACATCTAAGTTTTCATTGTCGCAACAATGAAAATTTGACATTATGAACTCAAACCGGTCCCGAGACAAAGCATTTGAGACAATCATGTTATGTGTGTCAGAACTTTCTTCCCAGTAAAGTCTTCTAGGAACTGAAACGTAACCACTCAAGAGTAAAATTCCAATGAAGCACTTCATTTCTTCATGGCTAATGTCAACAAGTTTGTTCTTGCTAGCAGCATACTTGTTTCTCTGAGTTACAAGCATGGATATTACATCATCATAAAAAAATTCAAATAAATCTACTGGAGAAACCTCATTATGAATAATTTACATATCTGACCATTTATAATCAAGGTTTTCATGATCACCGTCATACCAGACAAATTTTTTTTTCTACTACGATTTTCTTTTTCAAATGCACTGGAAGCTGGAGGTGGAGGATGTATTGTATTCATAAGTTCCTCTTCAGCATCTAGCTGAGAGCCAGGTAAGTTGTTCGCAGACATAATATCTTCGTCCCCGGAGTCCTTGTCCGTAAGTTCTTGGGTTGAATTGTTTGGAGGTTATATTACAATTGAAACCTCATCCTGAAAAACGATACCGTTATTGCTTTCATCATCGTTGTCTTCTTCAAGTATTGCAAGTAATTCATTGAATGTAAAACCCCTAGGAAAGAAAAGAAAAAGAATTTACAATTCTTGCTATGAAATGTTTTCTTACAAAGGAAACAAAATGAATAATTGGTACTAGGCCTATTCTAAACTGAAAACCTGCACACATTTTCGGTTTTTTTTTCTCATTCTTCTACAAAACATAAACAATATTATAATATAAAGTGAATTTTTTTTGTTTGCATATTTGCCTATCGTCCTTTTAGGACGACAAAGTTTGCTGCCTTATAAAATACCTTCCGTGCATGTTAGCATCAAATAAACAATAACCATAAAAAACTACATCTTTTTTTAATGCTATAAGTAAAATAACAAAGGTTACTTAGCTGTACATCACATAAAGAACTTACCTTGCAAGCTTGAGATCCAGTGGTTATTCCATGTTTACATATACAACAGAACACACTAGTACAGAGTACTGATAGCAACATAAGTCTGACCATGTAATGGTAGGTGCATAGATGTGTTAGGTTGGTAGAAACATAGTTGACATCTAGCGCAGACAACTGGAACTAATATCATGTAGTAAACTGTATAAACGTAACAAATGTCCTTTTAGAAGGACAATAGGCATATCTGGGGACTGAATAAATTTAAATTTTAAAAGTTTGATTTTTAATTTACAATGATTTTTACTGAGGGCCTTGCATAGAAACTGTACTCAAGGATTAAAATTAATTTTACACAAAAGTAGCGTCCAGTAAAGAATATCCGTTTTAAATGAGTGAATGTATGAGTGGGTTGATAAGTGAGTAAGTGTACCTGGAAAGTGGGGGAGGGGAGAGTGAGTTATTGAATCTAAGAATGGGTCGGAGAGTTTGCAAGTGGGTTGGAGAGTTTGCAAGTGGGTGGGTAAGTGACTGGGAGAGCAGGTGAGAGAGTGATTGGGTGACTGGAAAAGTTAAGAGGATGAGTGAGTAGCTTGTGTGTGTAATATGAGTGGATGAAGTAGGCCGACGAGTAGATATGTTGGTAAGTGAACCGTCTAATGAGTGTGTGAGTTTACGAAGGGATTAGTCAATAAATGAGTGGGTAAGCGGGTAATTCTAGTGAATGGGTGACCGATTGAGTGGGTGGCTAAGTAAATGGGAAAGTTTGAGGAACGTCCAACAACGAAGTCATATCAGCATTGCGACGGTGTATATTTGACATCGGGTTGCAGTCAACGTTTCTGTTTACGACGCATTATTTTCCAGAGAGGAAAAGACCAAATTGACATATTCTTGCCTAGTGCCTAAATGTTATGGTTTATTGAATGTTTACCTTGTATTTGTGTGCGATGGCACGGATTCCCATAAGTTGACCGACATTGAAATTTAAGTGAATATTAATAACAAGGTACTTCAGCGATCTCAGACGTGCTTCAGTGTTCCCAGCTCCAGGCAGGTACCCAATGTGTTGTTTGACTTTCGCTGTAATGTTGGCAGGGAGGGGGAATGGCGTTGCAACAGAAAAAGGGAACTTGACAGTGTTGCTAGATGATGTTGGAGAAGCTTCGGGTCATTACCAGCGTGCGATGTGGTTTTTCAACCGACTTTCTTTTAAATTTGGATCCTACCACCTTCTGAAAAAGTAGGGGAATGAAAGAAGTACTACATATGACGGGTTTTTGCTGTGTTTGGTAGATAGGCTTGTTAGGCGTTGTAGGTTGCGTAATAATACTAATAAAATAAAATTGAGATTTGTGTACTTTAGTTCCTATTGAAACTTCCTAGTTTATGTTATTTTCTTACGGTACAAATTTAAGTTCTCTTTTTCTTACTTAAAATTTGCTACATTTTCGCTGCTTGTCAACTCACCCATTTCAGTAATACGATGGTGAAGAATGGAAACCTTCTATGTCAATTTTCAGCTTTTTCAAATGTTACCGCACGAAAAATTTGACGGAGTATGTTTGTCATAGTGAACATAGTAAATAAAATTTAAACTGAATATGTTATATCAAGATTACAGCTGTGGATGTGCTCCATACAAAATAACTGTTTTTTTTGTCGTTCCTGTGAAATTAAAAAAAATTTTATATAGAACGTTTACATTCTTCAACATTGAATGTAACAGACAGTATTAACAGATTTTTCAGTACTCAGAAGCTAACATTTGGGATAAAAATAAAATACATTATTTTATTTTTCATGTTACTGACTAGACAGTTATTAATAGAATTCAGTTCGCCATGAACACAATATTTTAATGTCTTAAAGAATACAGTGGTGGTCGAGGTGTTAACCTCTTGCCTTCCACCTAGGCGATTCGGGTTCGTTCCCCAGCTATTCCGGATTTTTCGCATGTGGAATTTGAGGCGGACGTTGCTGTTCACCGGCGGGTTTTATCGGGGAACTCCCACAGCTGCTCCAAACTCATATGACGTAATCCATTCTTTGGGCCGGACGGGCGACAGGTATTTCTCACTAGTTTAGCAGCTGGCCCAATCTTCACCCTGGCCCTCTCCCATATACAATGCGTTCCTGTCCAAAGGACGGGAACAAGTAGTGGATATTAATTTTTCGAAGTATACTCTAGTAATTATCTGAGCTGCCAGAGTTTTAGTTTAAGTATTTATATCATTGGATCTGTTGCGCCGCGTGGAACCACGCGCTACTATGTATCGCCAGATTTTATAGATGGTCAATTGGTCAAAACATACTTTCTACATTGCCAGTATATGTAGCATTTGTTAAATATATTTTACAAGGTACCAGTTTGAGAATACAGTAGAGTAAGGAATGTATAATACGTATTTATAAATTTGGCTACATATGTGTCAATTTTATTTTTATGTATGGCAATACGAAACAAATTATCAGTATTGACAGGACACTAAAATTCGGAGTTTTATTTATTTATTATTGATTTTTCTGCTCGTCCATACTCAAAATAGGTAGTAAAGTGGTTTTGTTTTATAATTTTAAAGGGTATTTGGTTTTCGAGAAGCAGCTTCTTTATATTTAAGATCATGGAGGTCTAGGGTGTTCTGTCACAATCTTTCAGTCTGAGTGTTTTTGTTCACTTCTCCTGGTAGCCTGCAACGGTTGTTGTCACTGCAGTGCTTGTAGATTCCTTTGTGAGCAGTGTTCTGGTAGTGCGCGCAGGTCAATGACATTTATGTTAGGTGGTTGGCTGGTGAGAGGTGTGGTGATGGATGCGCTCATGTCGCTGGTTGGTACCGCAATGTGGGCCCTTCTGGTACTTTCGGCGTGCGGTGGCCTTCCGGAGGCACAGGACACCTCTGCCAACACTCCGCCACTCGCAGACACACACGGGCAGTGTTGCGAAGAACAGCAGATTCCAGCCGTACCGTTCCTGGTTATTATGCAGGTCAGTCCCCCCTTCCTTTATTACGTCAAACAATGCTGAACAGCACAAGCCTTGTGGAACAGAGAGAGTGAATGAATTGCAAGTCCTGATTGATCGACACGTGATTGTGATATCAAAGATTCTATAAGAGCGATCGTGTGTTTTAAATGCCTGTCAGCGATGTTCCGAGAAACCTTTTTAGGCTTTCTGGCTTTTAGGTTGACTTCTTTGGAACCTACTTTCTTTTGGCAAGCTTTGAGAATGGCGATGCCCCTGTGGACTAAACGGAGACAGGTGGCAGATTAGAGATTTTAGTGTAACTTTGCTCACCTTGTCTTTAAAGCAATGGCAGGATTAGTGAACTGGTAGGAATTTGAGTTATTTGCCAGTAATGAGAGATCATATCCTCCACAAGTATCCCTGATACTTAATGAGACATCGCAGGAAAAGTACATTAATACCGTGGGTATTCTTTTTATTATTATTCATTATTAATGTTATTCGTTATCTTGATTTTTGTTATTTTATGATAAACTGGCTGTCCCTTTGTGGCTTCGACCACGTGTATTATAGAAAAGAGTAACTAACTTTTAATTACACATTAATTTATGGTGTTACTATATTTCCTGTACATCTTTAAAACAACAAATACAAACATATTTATCCAGTTCACTTCGCTAAGCATACTTTAATTGCAGAACATCATTGTTCATCTTTTGTTTAAAGTAATCCCTTAAGTAATCTATGAACGTCTTGTGTAAAGTAACTCTTGTAACATAGCGTTTGCTACGTTACATTTAAGGAAAATTTGTTTGTTCATTTAATTTGTCTAATAGTTGGTAACCATAACTCATGTATATTTCAATAAGTTTAACGTAATGCTAGGAAGCAGGGATTTGGGATAGTTTGTCTTTGGTAATGTTGTAATGTTTATTTATTTTATTGTACTGGTATCCACGCATTTTATT
>PNEQ01005441.1:0-27393 GCA_003012365.1 Medauroidea extradentata
TTAATACGATAATGTCTGGACCTCTATGATAACAGAATTTCAAAAATATTCGCGTTTTCATATGAAAATAATTTTAACATCCGTAAACCTATCGCGCAGAGATTTTCGGATAGTAAAATTATTTTCAAATTAAAACGCGAGTATATTTGAAATTCTGTTATTATAGAGGTCCAGACATTATCGTATTAAAAATTATAAAAATTAGTTTCCCATTTTTGTAGATTTTGTGGTTTCAAGCCCTTATTTTTCTAAAAACCGTTTTTAATTTTTTACTCGAAAGTAAAGCATACTACCTCATAATGTTATATATATAAACGTCAGCTGATAAAATATCTACTCGGCAAAAAATCTCATCGAAATTTGATGAGTAGTTCAGATTTTATTGACGATTGATTGTTCCAGTCATCCGCTCGACATCCTACCTTTCCATGCCCCTTAAAGCGGTCGCAGACACTGTATAAAGGCTAGTGCGCGCTCCCTTCGCGGTTCGTTCAGGCTGTGGAAGGATGAGGTTACGTCGCTCGAGCTCTCTACACTCATAAGAAAGGCGAGAGTAAGAAATCGCCGCGTCGCAGAAGGTGACGCGCACTTGTTACTGCACACATATACCACAATGAGTCGACAGTCCGCATTGATATAAACTTGGTATCGTTGTAATCAGGATGAATGCTGCTATTGGTCAAAAACGAAGTATCTGAATGATATAAAACGGTATTCGTTTTTAGTTCACCTAAGATGTCACTAATTTTCGACATAAACCGTATATTCAGCAATATTTGAAAAATACGAAGATGCGCCCTATCATGTTTTAATAACTTTATTCCATTAGGCCGCGACATCTAATCTTAGAGTAAATTATTTAATTTTAGTAAGTCTGGTAGTTTTCCTTAGTTGCACGCGCCCGTAGTCATGCATATATTGACTCTGACATGAGTTATCTGAATACTACGCATGCTAAAATGTTTCCATAAGGGGAAAATGCTGTCTCAAGTGACGTCTACAAAACTGACATAATTTCGTACTCCAATAAAATTATTAATTCCACACTCTAACGGCCTTAAGCGAGCACTTTGTTGCCAATATATTAAATTACCACGTACTGCAGACTGCATATACAGAGTTTCCAGAAACAAGCGCGTAATACGCCCACCACGCAAATCTTCGTCTAAATTGGAGAGGAATATTTAAATAGTAAAATGTTGTACATGTTACGTGCACAATTTGGCAACACTGCACAGGGAAATCCCCACTTACACTTCACGTCCAGGTATTACTTTTTGTATGTTAGGTCAAGTGAACGTAGACTCGTGTTTCGACTGCTCTGGATTTGAACCTGCACCAATAATATACAGGTCAATAGAGTAATAGCAAAATAAGTAAGATATCTGTGACTAACTACAATGCTGTGTTGCCATATTGTGTATGTATTATGTCATCATACAACATTTTGGCACTAGCAATTTCGTCTCCAATTTAGCCCAGGATTCGCGTGGTGTGCTTTTCGTTTGTTTCTGGACAGCCAGTGTACATACAGAATCTGTCTACAACGTTCGTAGTTTTTTTGATTACTCTGCGTAATTTACTGAGAGGTTTTACTCTCATTTTCCTATAAACTGTGATAATTTACTTGTTTTTGCTAGATTTCTTCCAGTAGGTTCAAAAATTTACCAAGATTTGCAGAATGCAACTATTGTATACTTTCCTTTCTCGAAGAATTCGTTAGCAAAAATTTAATAGTGTATAATAACAATGCAGGAATAAGGGAATGCTGTTGGCTTCTTCAGTTACTCATTTTTACAAATCTCACTGGTTAAACTTGTTCACATTCTTTAATACTTGCATAAAGGTAATATTCCTTCTGCGTATCTCACTGTATAAAATAACTTGAAACATTGTTGAGTATAATTAATTTAGATATTTTTAAAAGGATCTTTACAGCTGTATATCCATTTATACGCATGCATAGATGACTTCATTATTGAACGTAGTAATTAATACTCTAATTACATAACTGAAATAAAAGAATTGCTGTAGTTACAGTACTTCTCCTGAAATGAGGACCTGCGCAGTCAGATTTGCTTGACGGTACAATCTGGATTAATCACACAACAATGTGTTCTATGGAAGTAACAAAATGCTGTGTTATTTCCTCCTTCTACAGAAAACATTGTTACATCTGCAGAACAGACTGTTGTAAGAACTATCCAGGTATAACCGACAACCAAACTGGATTGTTGTCGCTATTTAAAGGAAACATGGCAACAGCACTAAAACTTTTCTTTCTGTGTGATAGTTCCAAATATGTGTACTTCTTACTGGCATAATCGGAAAAATTTTAAGACATTAATAAAAAGTATCTGAGGTTGAACACATAATATCACAATGTGAAAAGTGAGGGTTGCTGATCAGCGATAATTAACAGTTAAATATTTGAGACAATTTGTAACCGTACAATAGAGATAGCACTCTTGACTATAGCATATAGTCACAGTGATTTGGTTTGCTGTATATGCAAATCAGTGTCGGGCAGATAGATAACAGTGTAGTACGCACATTAACGCTTATAGTGCCACACGTCGTCTATCCGTTAAAGTCACTATACTAGACAAGCACTGAGAGCACTGCTTCTTTTAACATAACAGGTTGTTCTGGTCATATACGCTTGTTCTTAATTTAAACAGCATTTAATCATAGAAACGTACAAAACAATGAGATTAATTACAAGGAATGTGATTAAAATCGTTACAATTAAAATATAATTAAAATTCAGCTCGGTCATTTAAATTAGTTAATCGAGATTTTATTGTGTGTTTCGGAGTGTAAATGTTGGAAATAATAGCCCTGAATACCAATAATCACCTAATAAATTGTAATTTATTTCCAAACGAATGATATGAAACAAAATTACAGGCATTACATCGACTATTTGCCTGTCCGACCAAATAACTGCTTTATAATAACCCAGCAAATTCTAACCAGGAAGGTTGTATGACTACATGACGCAATCGTCACATTTATGCTGGCATTAAAACGCTGACAAATTTCGTAAGTCATTCTTTTTTTCATCGTAGTTTTCACTCAACTATGCATAAAACGTATAACGTTGAGCTATTTCACACATTTTACACGTATGCAAATATATATGAAAATATACAAGCATTCAATACAGAAACATTTACTGTCACCATAATTACGGCTCAGCGAGAGCAGTATTTAGACAAGTCACAGTCAGCTCTCTATCTCTCTCTTTCTCTCTTTCTTTATCTCTCTCCTTCTGCATTTCCGCAGCTTATTCTAGATGCTTCTTTACATATTGATCGACATCGTTTTCACGATTCCATTTCACAGATATCGTTTCTTTATCACTTTTGCCGGATTATGAGCAAGTTGCCAGATAACCGGGGTGATAATGAAACGTACCATTCAACACGTCCCACCGTACTACGAGATAGTCACCCTGCCCGGAGAATGAATGCGAAGATAATGAAGTGAAATGAAGATATTTTTGTAAGCGCGTAGAATCAAGGTTTATTAATTAACACTGGTTAGGATGACACGAGTTAAGTATGGAACAGCACTGGAATGAAGAGACGGGGAAAACGGGAGATTCCCAAGAATATCCTCAACCAACGGCATCGTACGGCATGATTACCACATACGAAAATCCGGATTGTCTTAAGCGGGAATCGAACATGGACCGCCTTAGTATCCATCCACTGCCCTAGCCATGGTACCAACCGCTGTCCTCGCGAAGAAAATTGAACCCGGGGTGTAGGACACCAAGTACGTGGTCCAGTTTCTAACATTGATGCTCGCATAATAGAAAAAGGTACATTATTCAACGCTAAAACCATTAGTTTAAAATTTCAGCAACCAATTATTGGTTTTACCACCGTTCTCAGCATTTTTTTCCTCTAGTGATGTATTTCTAAAGAACAATCTCTGAAGCTGAAATATCGCACTGTACTTTTAATTGCGGCACGAGAGATCACACTCAAAAAATGAATCATCCTGGCTGGGAAAATGTTTGCTAATAGTTGGCTTATACCATTATCCAGGATTGTTGTTTGGTACTTTGGTACTTTTTCCAACCTGACATTTTAAAAAGTGTATATTTCGATTGGTGTTTTAATCATTTATTCATCCGCTACGCACTCTAAAGTCTATTCTTACCAGACATAAATGTACGCAGGACAAATTGTAACAGCTTGGCTGCTTGCCAGTATCTCTTCGAAAATGAATCCGCTTTTGTCACAATCAGACTGTCTGCTTTCATGATGTCAAACAACTCGTAAGCTAACTGTAAAATCACACATTCTCATTACCACGGAACGGTTCCAGAAAACAAGGAAAAGGAAGAAATTGTAATTTCAGCCGACCCTGTCAGTACCGTTATTTGCCTACTTTTTTTTTTTAATAGAACTGGATAGATTAATCATACCACTTTTTTGTTTTTTAACCGTATATACGTTAAAATGAAAACGTGTAATCAAACGTAGATAGATGAACGGAAAAATAACGTGTCTCACACATTTGGGAAATATTTAATTAAATCGCAAATTAGTATAGCTTAAAAGTGTATTGTTTCCGTTTATACTCTTAGTGCATGCGTCTACTCAATGCTTAAGATGTAAAATATTACTTCCTTCTCTCAAGAATCAATTTTTAAAAAGTCGTGTTTCCGTTAGAAACTTACATTTAGTTCAAGAGTATCCATGTGACCCTATTTAGTACGCTAACACGAAGTATTTGATAGTTTTGTATTTCGTTTTTAGTATGTGAAAAATTCTTGATCACACTTAATGTCGAATTATTAACTCACCATTTGGAACATGGTTTCAGACTTGCTTCAAATATCTTGTTATGGACACAAAGAGCCTCGCCTGGAGGACGGGCTAACGAAGACGACAATGCAGTTACGTCAGTAGTTTCACAAGACAAGGGCCTCAGCGATTCTCCCCACCTGCACTAAAGTGTAGTAATATAACGCAATGTATTGTGGGAATCGGGGCCTGTCTTCTTCAAGCCTTCCAGCCGTCACCAGCTCGCCAGGATGGTCCTGGGTCGAGACCCACGACGTGCCGCCGTTCGTCGATAGCCGAACATACTCGTCATCAGCCTCCGGCAACATGCTGGCTGACGGTGAGGTCTAAGGTGTCCAAAGGGTCACCCATCATTTAATATAATATTAACTGAACAGCCGCTCCCCTACTATCTAAATTATGTAGTACAGCCATTATTAATCTGTAATGTAAACTATGTAGAGTAAAGCCACCGTATTTAGATAATATATTTCATTAAACAATAACCCTCACACAAAGCATTATCCCCTAACTAGTTTCAGTACGAGTGTCTACCTCTGACTACAGCCACCCAACCACTTTAACTCATGTGAAAAACAGTTAAAATAAGCCGTTTGTAACATTGGTGGAAGCGCTTTTCGCTCCTCATCTCTCACTGCCAAGCCACCAACTGCATTAATTTAACTGGGTTTTGCATTAAAGGTTTTTAACGCAAGTTAAAGGTCTAACTGCGACTCTACAGACGAATATGGAAACATAAGATTGCTCCCATTCCTCTCGGTTCTCTGAACTCCAACCCTTACAATAAATCAGGGTTCTCTAGCAACGTATCCCTGTGACATTGGTTAGGGGACAAAGGGGTTGAAGAGGGTGGTAACAAGCGATTCTGAGTGCCGACCGATTTCATAGGGGTCGTGTGGTCAACTGCTCGCTTTGGGCCGCCTAAATGAAATGTAGGTCCGGAGAAATATTAGAACCTAATTTTCCCTTGCGGGGTGTGATCCGGGTCACGAAGTTATTACATCGGGGATTGGCTGCAACATACGCGGACCAAATTCCGACGCGTATTTCATTTACGGTGGCGAAGGACACTGGAGGGGGCGACTGCTTGGAGTAGCGGTTAGGAAGCATTATTCACTCCCAGTTTATTAGCGGATAGTAGGAAGGGGAGGCAGGAAGGACTGCTAAAGGGAAAGGAATGGGACAGCCGGAAATAGAGAGGTCCATTTTGCAGTTACCCGTGGGTTTTGAATGTAATTCTAATCTACCAGCTTCTCTCGTACCGTTACCAATTTATAGTAATCCTTACATCCTGTCGGTTCTTATATGAATCGCAGTGGTGATGAAATTTATTTTCGTGTATTATCAGTGAATAAAGAAACATATTAAGATACTCATATTAGGATTCGCGTGGTGTCGCATTAGTCAATACATTTGTCTAGTTATTGCCTAAATTTATTTGAATTGTGTTTTATTTCCAGGTTGGATAAATTATTACGAAATTGACAGTAGCGAGTGCCAACTGAGCAAGCTTACAAATAGCTTAGTGCGTAAAACTGATTATTGTAAGATATCTACAACAGATAACTAAAACAGATTTATCCGACAAAAACCGTTTTGAAGAAGACACGCCGTTCAGTAATAATATATAAAAAATACATATAAGGCAGTATTAAGTCACCAAAATAGCAAATTTCGATCAACTGAAAGATTCGAGTGATAGATACACTCAAACATTATTATAAAACTCATTCACAAATATATTTTATATATTTAAAAGTAGCTTAATTTAAATCGCAGTTTGTATGAATGTTTTGCTAAATGCCCTTATTGACAAAGATTTTTTATAATATATCTTAAAACAACTGTTTATAAGCAACATTTAAAACTTATAATACTATTCATTAATCGCTGTACATACGGGAAATGTTTAATTGTAAAGTTCAAATTTTATTTTCAGAACAAATGAAAGTTCAGATAAGTGGGCTTTACGTCTCGTCGACAGCGAGGTAATTACAGACGGTAACACACAACTTGGTACAATGACAGGAGCTGGGAGAGGAGTCGACCATGGCCTTTGTTTAGGAACCATTCCAGCATTCGCCTGGAGTGATTTCGGGAAACCATGGAAAACTTAAATAAAGATGGCCGGAGCCAGGAATCGAACCCTGGTCCTCCCGAATGCGAGTCCAACATGTTACCGTTGCGTCATTTTACTCGGTTACCAAATAATATATAATCCTGAACAGGGGTGCGGTTTAAAATAGTAAAAGTCTTTACGTGCGTATCAGGAAGAATATAATCTGTACTTATTTATAAGTCGTATTTTCAATTATAGTGGCAAATTATGTCGTACGTAATAATGTTATATTTATTGTACATATGGCAGTAGCACAGTTACAGTATTAATTTCACATAATAATAACAAGATGTCACCAGCGTAAAAACAATCTTACTTTCCTCAAAGTGGGTGCAAATTAAACTAGAACGTTAAAAATGTTCTCGTACATGAATAAATATTGAAAACAGATATTGATTTAGACATATAAGAAACGAAGTATACACAAATATGTAAACTTACTAAGCAATACACCCGTACCCAGTTTGCTTACATTGAGGAAAAATTTTTCTGATATGTCTTTCTACCATAAAGATAAGAAATGGTCGCAGATTTCAAACTATTACCAAAGGATAAACAAAATACACAAAAGTCCAGGCAACTAATTACAATATTCGTGCCGAGATTAATGGACTTCGGAAAAATGTTTCCCCAAATATGTCATATCACGCATAAAATTTGATATTGTCGCAGTTATAAAAAATTAACACGTGAAAAACGAAATACAGAAAATCAAGTCAGCTATGTAGACTATGTTGTATACATGTACCAATATTAATGAAATCCCTAAAAATATTTCAACGCGTATGGTATATTATGCAAAAAATACGAAATTGGCTACCATGTAAACCTACGCTAAAAATATAAAGATGGCCACCGTTTTAAAAATATAAACACAGGATGAACTAAATATACAAAAGTAAAGTCAGCAGCGTTGTATGTAGTATATGTGTACCAAGTTCGGCGAGATTCCAAAAAATATTGCCTAAGGTGTGTAATATAATGATATAAATATAGAAATAGCCGCCATTTCGAAAATATGAACACAGGATGAACGCAGTACACAAAAGTCAAGTCAGCTTTGTATGTAGGCCTAGTATTTGTGTGCCAAGTTTGATGAAATTCTGAAAAACACTTCCTAAGATATGTTGTGCTGTGCCAATTGACCGCCATTTTTAAGATATGAATACAGAATGAACGGAATACGCAAAAGTTAAGTTATCTTTATGTGTAGTATGTGTGTACCAAGTTCGATAAAATTCTGAGAAAGATTTCCTAATATATATTAAATCTATATCAGAAATATAAATACAGCTGCCATTTCGAAAATATAAATACATGCCGAACGAAATACACAAAGTCAAGCCAGCTATTTATGTGGTTTATGTGTACCAAGTTAGACGAAATTATAAAATATGGGTCCTTAGATATCCAGCTTGATCTATAAATGTTAAAATGGCCGCCATTATTAAAATACGAAAAGGGCGCAAACGAAATATATAAAAGTTGAGTCAGATTACTAAGCACTATACGTGTACAATGTTTGGTGAAATTAGGTTCACTGATTCATAAGTTTCTAAGGGTAGAGGGGTGGGGAAACACACACACGGACACACTCACCTAGACACACGCATCAGGACACACAGACGCGAAGGTGTTCTCATTAGTCTACTTTTTCCTCCGGAAAGTAGGCTAAAAGGGCAATCGACACTGTAAGTTATCATGATAAGATTTACTACATGGCAGTAAATGAAAATTTCAACAATAATAAATAATCTCAGTTAACTTTGAGATATATATTAAGAGTTTAATTGAGCCTCAATGTAAATACTATTACACTAAATTATGAAAGGGAAACAAATTTAATGTAATATTTCATTTAACGACAAACACAGTTCTTACTAACATGAACATTAATCAGAAGCTTAAAAGATAAAATTATAAAACATTGACAAGCGGATTCACAACTCGCCATATGCTGTTGAACCATTTTTGTCTGAAATATTTTTTAAATTACAAAGATATCAGACATTCTTTGTGCTGCGCCCCAAATAATTTTTAACTGTCGGAAAATATTATCTTACTATGAACCTTGTTAGTACGTGTGTGTGTGCATGTATGTATGTGTTTCTGCATGTCTATTAGACACTTTCTAGTGGAGAATAAGCACCTTAATTTGGGAAGTACGGAATAAACTTGGGAATAACAGAAAACTATAGTTATATTCATAACTTAGTCACGAACAAGTGGTCCTATATCTATTGCAGCTTATAATTCTTTGTTTCTGTGAAAAACTGATGATTCGAGTCCAGTGATGTGACACACATTTGACCGTAATGTTTTTATATTAAAATTTCTCGTCACATTACATATCGAGTTGACTTTTTATTTTTATGACAAAATGCACGTAATTATACCGAAATTGAAAAACATAAAAAAAGTCGTGGTTCTGAAAAATCTTAATATGTTCATGTCAGAATCAGAATTATGAATTACTGTATTTTAATATTTATTTTTCAAATCGTTATATTTTAACACATATAAATTGAACTCTGAAAAACCGCCGTTAAGGGGGATTGATCCCTGTCAGATCGGTTTTACGGTTTTTCGTACATATCAGGGAGTAGACACGTTATTTTACTTCTGTTAATGTTGTGGCCTCTGTAGTCGCTCCCGTAAATAAAGCAATTTTTCCTTTTCAGCTGTTTCCCGTTGCAAAATAATGAATATATTATTGTTCCAGCAATTACAGAAAACCGATTAAGTTTGTATCTATGCCTTGTCGTGACAAAAATTTTGATACATCGACTGGAACAGAAGTTATCGAGAAGAAACAGATAAATCCAAGGTGGTAGGTATCAATACCCCTTAAACGAAATGACATATTTAACCATAACTATGTAGAAATTGAATCTATTATTTTGGCTGTGCAGTTCAATAAACCTACGTAACACACTCCAAATTGTAGAGTTCTACACTTATGTACGTAATGTCCACAGACTTATTCAATGCTTCGAAAACCCAAGACATTCGGAAGCATATAGTAAATATATTAGACAGGTAAAATTTACTGTTCGGAGCAAAATCAATCAAATTAACTACGTGTTACGCGAAAAATTTTTTTAAATTGAAAACGTAAGTCAAGAAGTACAATGTAATGCAAATAAGTTTTAAAATTTAATAAAAGTCTACATACGCTTTGGAGATACAAAGAGAATGGAACATTTTTGAACATACGCCATACTGTAAAACAAGGGATACAATTTGATCTACGGATATATGAAGCACTTGCCAATAAAATCACAAGCTTATAAAATACTAACCCTACCAGTTAGCAACATCTACCCCTGCATAGGCCGTTCTCGATAAAGTGAGCACAGCATAAAGTTTTCCTTCAGCCGTTTTGCAGCCATCTTTACTGGTATTTTTAATATGAAAACTTCCACGTAACTAAAAACCAGTAAAAACGTTTCAACACTCTCAGAAGTTAACATCTATGACCCAATAAAACATATTGTTAATTAATTACAAGATCTGCTTAGTGCTCAGTTTATAGTGAACAGCCTACAGGATGATATTGCACTGTTGACCCGTGTGTATGTGTGTGTGACATGTGTGTGCGTGTGTGTATGTTAGCGTATATGTGAGTGTGTGCATATGTGCATGTGTGAAAGTAAATGAAATATTGTATATTCTCAGTATTAGTTGATAGTGTAGCTTACTTCTTATGTTCTTCAAAATATACTATTGTTCTATTATGTAGTAATGTAATAACTTAAGTTCCCATAAGATTTACTTAGTATACTACATATTTTAATATTTCCCAGAGTCTCCCTGTGAGATTATTAGTTAAATTATGGCCTTAGTTCTTTTATTATTTTTGTCTAGTCTAATATATCCAGTTTATCTATATTTCCCAATTTATTTCATAATTGTTCAGATATAAAGATTCCGTACTTAAAACACAATTTTGTATTATGTCTCAATTTAATATTAATCAGGAATAATTTATGTTCTAGATGGTAATACTCATGCTCTTTGTAATTTGATATCATATTTACTTCTCTCAATGTGTTTTAATGTTCTGTTGTCTTTGATTTTTATTATTTTTTTTTTCAGTGGTTAAGTGTAAGACAAGGTGGTTACATCTTAACTTTGCCACTGTAAAAATAAGTCGCAAATAAAATTAATAAATAAATACTGGCCATATAGTTCACTCGTGCCTAACCTCTAGGTTCAAGTAATGCTAGGTAGCATTATTTAACATTGTTGCAAAATACTCCGAACATTTAAAAAGAATGTTTTGATAAAATGCAGGACTAAAAGAGGCCTAACGACGCACAATTCAATTTGGCATTTTGAAAAATAATGCACCGTCCGTTCGCAAAAAAAAAATCCTTGATTTCGTCTTATTTTCATAAGAAAACTGGTGACATTTTGATTGTAAAAATCTGGAAAACTATTAGGTTTAAAGCTACCAAAAATATGTACAAATTATGACATATGTGTGACAAAACAGCGTAGGTATTCTTCGATACGAAATTATGTTACTTCAAAATAAATATTTTCAAAACACTTAAAAACTACCGGGCGTGCCCTTACACTAATTACCTTTGGTAAAGGGATGTCTGTTGTGTGTGCATCACTGTTGGTTCCGCCGAGCACATGGGGAGGGGACGATGGTTCGCTTGGCAGTCGTGGCAAGGCTTCACTTGTTTCCACCCCAGTGAACTCGGAGTTGCTGGTGCAGATAGCACTCGATGCTCCAGTCGCTAAACCTCTCTAGGCGCACTAGACGCTGTTAGTCAGCCCACGAACGTACCAGATGGTAACATGGTTGGTCGACGTAAGTATGTAAGTAGGGATTAAAGTTATGTTCAGAGCTCGGTCATTTAAAGGGCATGCTACGTAAATTAACGTTAAAAGTTTTTGACTTACTTAGACTACGATTGAATAACAATTTTTGTTTTTCTAATTACAAATGTATCTCAGTGATTTCCGTTTACTACACATGATTTGAAGTTTGTCATAAAGATAGTGTATATTTGTAGAAGCAGAGAAAGGTAAAACTGCGACATAGCGTAATCTTACACCAAAAATATCAAATATAAAAACATTTGGTTTCTGGAAAGCTAAACCTTCAGCTTTACAAAAATAAAAGTTTTTTTTTTTCATTAATCCACAATGTTAAGCGTAAAGCCTCTTATATATTTACTCTGTTTTCATAATTTTCTCTCCCCCGTCACCGTCTGCATTCTCACACGTAACTGTTTACTATTTTAATGTGAAACAGTGTTTTATGGACTAAAATAATGCGATTACAACAATCTAAACTATATGGATCAATGTTTGAAACATCGCCGCCTGAGTTATGATGCTAGTGGTAGCTCCGTATGGGACAGTGAGGCCGTAGTCTGGCTGATACCAGTCTTATTCATATGGTACATGGAGGGACACAAGATTTACCGCGGGAATGTAACATGTCCATATCCTACGTTCTTCTTTCATTATTGGCGTGACCCCGTCTGACTAAGTCAATAACTATGGTGCGCCAGTACTAAATATTTGTGATTCGTCTTTAAGAGTGTTCAAGTGCGATAAAGTCATAACTTTAAATTTGTATGAAATAGTGTTAGTTTTGTAGACGATACTTGCGAGTGAAGTTTCCTCTTACGAAGCAATTTTAGCTGGCGTAGTTTTCTCATAACGGTGCGTCCAAGCCAAAATTTGCATGCATGTTCTGCTGCCATGCAAATAATGAAAACCAATTGACTTACGTACTAAAATAATTCGCAGTAAAATAACATGCTATTGGCTACGTAATAAAACATTTGAAAAATAAATGCCGGGAACTGTTTTTGTATTTAAAAAAAATGCTAAATTTGCAACTTTGTTTCCGTGATTTCGCAATTTTTTTTTTATTCGAAACATTACGTTGTGGGTTTTTCAGTGTTTTATTGCATAGCTCATGGGATGTAAGTTCACAGTGAATTATTTTGTTTAAGTAGGTCAGTTGGTTTTCAATATTTGCATGACAGCGTAACAAGCAAATTTTGACTTTGACACCCCGTTATGAAAAAACTATCAGAGCTAAAATTGTTTCATAAGAGTAAAATATACTCACGAGTATCGTCTAAAAACTAAAAATAGTTCATAAAAAATATAAAATTATGATGTCATAGCACTTGAACACCTTTAAGAGGATTCCTCGACTGGCGCATGGACGGCGTTCCGGCGCGTCACGCGTATTCTTTTTTTAGCGAAACCGCTTAACTAATTCATATTATGTTTACCTACGTAAAGAACACACACTTGAAACTACGCTTCTTTGTTTTCAAAAATTCAGCATGCTTGTTAGAAACATGATATTCGGGCCTTTCAATTTTTTTTTTCTACTGTAACCCCTAGGATGACAAGATGCCCAGAGGTGAAAAGGAGGACACGTATGGTTAAAAAAGTAGGACAACAAGGAAAAAAATAGGACACTGTATTTTCGTGTCTTAATTAATATACTTAAAGAAATAAATGTATAATGGATATTATCCCACATGTTTTGATGTGTCATAATGCATTTTATAGGTTTCCTGTTAATTTAATTTTTCGTCACCAGATGTTACATATTTTCTTTCATGCACTTTCCATAAAACTTATTTTTTCCCCTTTTAGCCTAAATATATTAAATATTATAAAGCTTCAATTTTTATCAATAAGTTTTCAAAATTATACACATGAAAACAACTATCATGTCGTGAAAATCCCTTTCATGGAAAAGTCGACAATTAACCTTTTTTGTACATAATCAAGTGATAAACAATATTACAATAGACTTACCTTCGTTTGCAATGGATACATAAGTTCCAGGTGGTCAAACTTAAGATTAAATTTCAAACTAGTTTCTCCCTCGTTTGAATGAGTGTTTTTTTGCAAGAGTTTCATTGAATTTACGTTTTCTTTTCGGTATTTTATGTTCAATTGTGTAAATAAAGCACTCGTTAAACTAAACAACTTCTATACGATCTCTTGTTTATGTTGGCTGTTTACATCAAACACAGCCAAACATCTCACAAGAAAACGAGTGAACTGTTTATAGAGCACATCATCGGTAATGGCCTTCGGATAAAACCATTCATCAAGTAAAGTATTTAGCACAGTTCTTTCAAAGATCAAAGTATTTCGTATATATCCTACGTAGTCGCAGACATTGTTGGACACAGACACACAGTGCGACATCTTTTGAGCAATGTTTGAACTCCGTGCTAACTACTGTTACAAGCTGCGATGAATGGTTGTGCCGAAAAAGAGGACATTTACATTTTTACGAAAATTCCCCCCGGACACCGGAAACAGTAGTAAAAAAGAGGGCATGCCCGGGAAAAAGAGAATATCTGGTCACCTTAGTAACTCCAAAAATATTACCTGAATTCGTAAAGTGCAAAGCGGGAGGCATGCGTTGGTCTTTACTTTACGCTATTCGAAAATAACATGTTGTGTTCACCGCTTATAGTCCCGTAGGAAAAAAGACTACAAGGAAAACCTTGCACGCCAGTTTGGCGCGCTGCGAATAGAGGCGATATGCTTCTCGTCAAGCGTGGGACATTGGCTCTTATTGCTACGCTGTTTCCAAGCGTCAAAGGTGGAAATTCGACACCGGCGAAGACTCCTCTTAAGGTCATGATCCGTCATATCTAATTATTTTAAGATAATTATTTCTCATTCCTAAACGAGAACATACATCGAAAAACTGTTGCGCAGGTTTGTTAAACATTGTATTTACTACGTAGTCTAATTTTTTCCTAGGTAAAAAATTATACGGATTTTGCTATTTAGTTCATTAATGAGAACATCATTAACTGCATTTAGTTGAAACATTTGTGTATTTTGCATTGAAAAAGTACGTTACAGAGTACGCACTGTTTTTAGTAAATCTGTGCAACAGTTTTCGATAGCAGCTCTCTTCATGATTTTAAAAAATATGTACCATTAAATCAGTAAAAATTATGGATCATGGTCTCAAACAACTATGCATAAACAGCCTGTAACCATAGAAGACGCAGAAATATTCTTGAGGTTTTCCGCTCTCTATAAGTATGGGGTTACAACAGAGCGGCGTCTTAAAGTGTTCACATTCTCTGACAGGGTGCAGAAGAAAGTAGATGGCATAGGGTTGTGAAATGACTAGTGCACAGTAAACGATCTTCCTTTCGTCGTGCATTTCTTGGTCAAATGGAACCAAATGTAAGTGTACTAACTATGCACAACAGTGTGAACATTTCTTTCACATGTTCGAACTTGTTCTGTGAGTTGCCATAATAATTATTCCGGTGGTGAAGCGTGTTTGCATTGAAAGGGAAGCGGTGTTAGATCCGACTAGACACTTATGGTGAGGGGTGGATCCAGGGGGGCCAGAGGACCCGCCCCCTCCCATTTCGACCTTTTATGTATGGATTATCGTTAAAATATTACACATTTTTGAAGTGGCAAATTCAATTTTTTGTTTAGGAAATACCTTAATAGCACCAGTTTGCACCTAAAACACCCGGACCCCCCTATGCTTCTTTGACTCGGAGTGTGGGCATAACTACTTTTTAGGATTTTCCCCCCCACCCCCCAAAAAAAAGCCTAGAGCTGGATCCGCCCCAGCTTGTGGACTTGGCGTTAACATGCCTGCAGGAATCAACAACACTGAAAAAAAAACTGTGTTGCCACCACAAAATATACCTTTTCAGTATGAACCTCACAAACTTCTTTCTAGTCAGCACATTTTTTTTTCTAACACCAGAAAAATACTGCTGTCACTACAAAAAACCCGTAACCATTACAAAAATAATACGTGACGCCTGTACAGACCAAACATCTTGTGGCCCCACGAAACCACTTTTTCTGTGCAGTAGAATGTTTCATTCGTTACATTCGTTCCTTAATCCTACGCTACTGACAGAAAAGTGGAACTACCGTATCAGTCTAATGGGTCCACAGCCAACACAGAGTTTGGAGCATCACGTCCCTTGAAACACGTTTACGATTCTTCAATGATTTTTGCCAAATTAAAGACTATAAATTAAGTTAGTAATATGCAGTATAATTTGCGAATTAAATGTTTTAACATAATTAAAACATTAATAAATACGCGTGTGTGTGCTAATAGTCACGTAAACACGAAGACGTACTAAACATTAATCTCAACGTGTTGCAATCCGTTACAATGAGAACGTGTACAGAGTATAACAGCGAGCATGCTAATATGCAACACTTGTCTGAAGAGTAGTTGGGACCGGTAGGACTCAAAAAATGACCTATTTGGTCAAATGGTTTGCTATTTTCTCTATAATATAGGTGGTTTTTTTCGCATTAGTCTTTTTGAGCGTATCACCGTTATATTATATTTACTATATATTATACAAATGCAGACGAGCGCGAAAGTAACACAAGGGATAGTTTGCCACTGTTATTCACCCAATTGTGTGTAAACTAATGTGCATCATTGATTCATAAAAGACTGGTCACTTCATTACTGTAAATTATAGCAGACTCATGAAACCTGTTTTGTCATGCATTACCCCTCCCACCCTTCAATTTTAGTATTGTCAGATATGGCGGAAATAAAACTCTTATTAAGAAACATCAATTTAATTACTTTACTTTTTAAAAGTGTTTGAGGCTTTTACATGTTACGTGGACAGAATTTTGTAGTCAGATTGTAACAGCGGTATTATCTCGGCCCCTTTATTTTCTCGCCCAACAGTCACTCGCCAAGCAATATTTAATGACCACACTGTAAGTAACAAGTAGAGACATGCAAAATTCGCGTTATCATTTCGTAGCAGACTAAACTTAACTTTCCTATACATAACCGAGCATAATCTGCGGTACGAACTTTTATGTGATGTAATTTACGTGTGTTACGACTTTACAGAGATTGGCCTCTCTACCGTGTAAGCATTCTCCGCGGCAAGTCACGACAATATCGGCCAGCAGGAAACGTCGAACGAGCCTCTAGGACTTCTCAATTAAATGTACCTTCGGGCCACTTGCTTCAATTTTATAACTACGAAAAACACTCGTGGGCCAAAAGAGTAAAAAAAATGCAGTCAATAATTATAGGCATTGTACGGAATCATTTAATTGAAATTAATGATTGTGCAACATAAATCATTGTCATACGCAGAGATTACATTGATCTAACTATAACTATTAAGAAATAGCGTTTAAATTATTATAACAAAACATTTTCGCTGATTTCTGACATTTTGATGGCGGGCCAGTAGAAACATCTCTGCGGGCCGCATCTGGTCAACGGGCCGCCTATTGAGAAGGCCTGGTTGGAGTCTAGTCATCTGTCAGAAAACAACAAGAATTTTGCATGTCTCTAGTAACAAGTTGCTTCAAATAGTTTAATGCTCAGGAGTGTGACAATAGCACAACTTTTTTTTAGTATGGTTCCCTATCTAGTACAAAATAGATAACATTCACGCATGTCGCATAAAATCCTCAATAGTGTACTACTGAACACGTATTACTTCACATAAGTTCCTGTAAACATATTTTTTTAGAAAAGTGAGAAAGCAACATGTAACAGTTCAAGACGCCATATTGTGGAATTATAAGGACGAAGAACTTATAATATAGTCACCTACCATCGAACACATAAATCCCCTTCAATTTATACAAAGCAACCTCTTTAAAGAAGAAGGAAATCCAATGTAGCGGTTAAGGACGTCCAAGCGGGGAAAAATCATAATATTATATCTGTATGAAATAGTGTTAGAATTGTATAAGTTACTTGGGAATACATTTCGCTCTCACAAAAAAAAAATTAGCAGAACCAGTTTTCCCATAATGGCACTTCAAAGTCTAAATTTGCACGGTTTTAATTCTTATAAACCGCAGAATGTAATTGACATAAATAAATTAAAAAATTCACACTGAAACTACATGTCACGGCTACTGCTTGACATATTTTAAAATCCAATAGAAATTTTTTTCCTATTAAAAAATCAATAGAAAAACGAAAAATTTAATATTTAAGAATTTTTTTTTAAAAAATACAAGAATATTTTGCAATTAATTTTCAAACAAGTCAAGAAAGTAGTAGCCTTGACATGAAGTTACTGTGCAAATTTTTAAATTTATTTACGTTAATTGGTTTTTGCGGCTTATAAGAACTAAACACGTGCAAATGTTGACTTTGAAGTGCCATTATGGAAAACTAGTTCTGTTAATTTTTGTAAGAGGAAAATGTACTCCAATGTAACGTCTACAAAACTAAAATTATTTCACACAAATTTAAAATTAAAATTTTTCCCCACTTCGACACCCTTAAGTGGAATTGATCCCTGTCAGATCGGTTTTACGGTTTTTCTTATAAATCAGGGAATAGACACTTTGTTTTACTTTTTTCACGCTGACAAGGCATAGTTTATTGTTTCATTCACTTTTTGGAATCCATATGGCATTGTTTCTGTTAATGTTGCGGCCTCTGTAGTCGCTCCCGTAAATAAAGCAATTATTCCTTTTCAGCTGTTTCCCGTTGCAAAATAATGAATATATTATGGTTCCAGCAATCACAGAAAATCGATTAAGTTTGTATATATGCCTTGTCGTGACAAAAATGTTGATACATCGACTGCAGCAGAAGTTACCGAGAAGAAACAGATAAATTCAAGGTGGTAGGGATCAATACCCCTTAACCTGCGAAGTTTCTTCCTGCATCGTATCCCCTCCCTTCCAAAGGCCATTTCTTATAAAACATCTTCCGTGTTTCCCTATACGTAATTTTTCCGCTGTTCGTAATCATGAGAATTGTTGTTCATACAAAATCACAAAACAGGAGTGGCAGTTCAATAAAACCTACTTCTTGTTCTTCTGAATTTACTTCTTGTTCACTGAAAAATTGGTCAGGAAGGACAGCGATGTTTACTGGGAAATCCGTTGTTCAGCAAATGCGTAATCCGAGATCAGAAAGTAAAGAGCTAAGTTTACCGGTATAATAATTCAATCAGTATAGGCCTACGTTAAGTTGTTCAGAGTATGCAAGCTACAATGCAGAAGACGTTCCGAGACTAATCTATTCTGGAGAAAGGTCTGTCATCTTAACGGCATTGAAAGATACAATAAAACGTTAATGGACTATTTTATTTCGTATATATTTCCCTTAAAACTTCGTGTGAATTCTGGAAATTCGCTATCATTTAGTTCGAAAAATATTATTTAAATATTTTTATATCATGCAAACTCATTTATTTTAACATTCTCTGCGTGTTATGTAAGAAGGTCATTATGGCAAGACTGGAAATTCAACCATCTGGAAATTCGCAAATGTAATTTAATTTTATATGCTGCAAAATATGAAACAGAAATTCATTAAAGTTATTTCTAAACGAATGTCGTGCTTTTGTTTTCCGGGTTGCAGATACCAGTGGGCGAAATTTACGCTGTGAGCATCATAACCAACAAATAAGCGATATAATCACCACTAATGACTGTGTGTATACGGGGAGCCCAGCTTTAATTTTGTCCTGCATAATTTTTGAAAACAAGAGGATTATATGCACACCTGTGGCTACGAAAGAAATGTAAACGTTCAAACTGTGAAAATTTTATCTTAACCATGATATCAAGGGTAATATTTCAAAAGTCGTAGGCTGTGACAGTTTAAAATATGTATTTAGTTCTAAAATTACTATTTGAATCCTAAGCGAAAACTAATAATGGTAAACCAATCGTTCGCACTGAATTTCACAAAAATTATTTAAGTTTGATTATAAAACTAGTCAAAGTAATTTTAGTTTTAACTTAGATTTGTATAGTTGTGTGTGACGGTAGAAACTTTCTTAAAATCTTTAAAATATAGTTCCGCAAGATTCGTTACCTAAAACTATTGAAATGAAATAATATGTCTACGTTGATTTATCAAACAGTGCAAAATGTTCTTACATCGTACTGAGCAAAAATATTTACGTTTAAATACAGTCAAATTATAACTTGAGCTATCGTTTGGATCCATCCTTGCAGCAAGAAACGCGAACCAAAGCCATAAGGGTTGGTATTCAAACTTATAAGTCCTGTAGACTAAGTAAATACATTCAACGTTATGCTCGCCTATGCGACACAGGCAATGATTATTATTTGGTCTATCAGGCACATGAAGTCCACGATACCAAACATGAATGCGACTAATTAATTCCAGTTTTATTCATTACGTTGCTCGTTTTGCAAGCCCCGCTCTGCATTCAGCCCAAGTTATGTACGAGTACAGAATGTTAATATGGCAATTACAATTCGAAACATCCACGCAATTATTCCTGTAGCAAAAAAAATTAAATCCCGTGTAGTTTTATGGTGCATTACGTGTTGTGGACAACTCACTTTCGATAAAAACAGACCCCGAGCAATAGATATCTAGCCTGTCACACACCTCATAAATAAATTAATCATAATATGACATTTGTGTCAGAAGGCTGCATTTGTGAAGGTATATTTTACGTTTAGAAAATTTGTTTTATGTATAGTAATCTGAATTAACGCAGTAAAATTGAGACAATCTAAAAAAAAAACATTTATTTTAGTTGCCTTCCGTATCCAACGGTTATAGCGACAACAGTGACGTTACATATTAAAATTTTACTAAAATAATTATATTCATTTTAACCATTCATGCGTATGAATAGAATATGTTTAGTCAACAAACGACGTTTCTGTGAGAATATTGATCGTGCACACACCAAAGTAAATCCTATATTTACTGCGATTTTTATTCATACTCTTAATAAAGAATCCAATACAAACTGCAGCATAAATATTAAATTGGACTAAATTTTTGTTGAAGAAAGTATTAAACCAAGTATTGTTAAGCTGTAAATGTTTCTTGGTCGTGTACCGACGTGCTTCCAACTAACGCGGTCTATGAAACGCAAAGATATACGATTTCTTGAAGAGTAAAATGTATTGTGTTACGTTAAATATTAACGTCTGTAATAACTCAAACACGTAATCGCACATCGATAAGTGCCTGACGTGACCAGCTCATTTTCATACTCACAAATTATTATTAAAAAATATTGCTACATGTTTAAAATGCTAATTATTTGCTCGAACATTTTTTCCATTACTATTTGTAAAAAAAATTAAAATTAAATAATTAAAATGCATTGGTAAATTTCAACGAGGAATATCGTAAAAAAAATTAAGCAGAGATTTTATCGCCTAGTTCCCAGGTCAGTTAACACGTGTGGATTTATGTGTTATCTGCACATCGTGAAAAAAATTACTCTCTTACCTTTTAATGTACAATATTAATTATCACAGTACACACAGTAATGATTTTTTTTTCAAAAAGACGCAGTTAAAGAGGAAAATTAAGTGATTCGCAATATGTAAGCTATTTGTATTACTGTGTGTGTAGAATCTAATGGGCGACTGTATTAGATTTTTATAAGTAACAAACAATTGTACTAAAATCTAACAGAACAATATTAATTTTGAACATAAAGCAAATTTTACTAATAATTAAGTCTGCTATATTTCACCTGCATTACGAAATCTAGTTTGTTACGAAATAGATGCACGTATATTTACGAGAAAAAGTCAATTTAGAACGTTTGTATGGAATATTATTTACATGAAAATTGACTTACTTTTAAAATGTTATTTCGTTACGACATATTCATTAAGACCTTGTTACAGAGTTTTGCAGTGATTTCGAAAATATTTCTTTTATTGCTACCTAATACACGTATCAAAATTTTGCTCCAAAGTTTTAACACTTATATGTTATAATTTGTAGCTGATTTTTTTTTTTTTTGCAGAAATGTACTGAACGGTTTTTTAGGTTTCATCGCCGAAAGTATCACTTTTTATTGTCGTGGAAATAAGGAAAAATGAAGTAAAATATTTTTTTTGCTGACATACAATAATTTTAAAAACGCACCCACAATATCGTGCATCGAGAGAATGCACATTGAGTCAAATTTTTTCAAAACTTTTTGTTAAAAAATATTTGAGTTACTGTCACCAGTGTGAAAAAAACTCGGGAACAATCCCTTAAAAATGCTGCTGTGGTGAAAATAAAACAAAAAATACATTACCCGTACTTACACAATTTCCTTGAAATACGTGTCACTTTAATGAGAATAAAATAACTGACGGTTGTTGGTTTAAAAGTTTTTAAAGTATATGCAATGCTGGCTCTGAAACATAATTGTGGTCAATCAAATTCCACTATAAAGCTCCAAAACATGCATTTTAATTTTTACCTTTACACTCTACTGTAATTTTCCCAATTATTCTGCACGATACTTGCTAGAATACGTGTTGTAAACATAAGGTTTATTTACATTAATTTTGAGATGATTTTGTCGAGCTCGTTGCAGTATATCTCGTGAAGTTTCACTCAGATGCAAACACACGAAAGCGTATGTATTGTTTGTTTATGGTCTTCCAACAAAACATATATTTTAACAAGCAAACAAGGACACGTTTAATTTATTACGAACAAAAAACAGTGGATACACGCTTCTGTAGTGGTCAAAAAACTCGTCTCATAAAATGTCGATCCTAAATTTCCTAAATAGTAAAAAAATTTGTACGTTGCGGCTGACCAACTTTATATTTCAAGACATTCTCACTTCCGCATGTTTCTCTATTCCATCCTTACGAGCATTAAAAATCTCGCTAAATCATTTATCTCAATTCAGAAACATATATGCCGCATTTGAATACGTTCTCTTAAAAAATTCATAAGTCGTGTGCTTTGCGTAAACAGTTGAACGAAATATTGTTATATCATACTCTGAAACGTTTTTTAACCATGCATGCAATCAATATATACACTCCGTTTGGAAATGCTGTGTCCAGACCCTAAAAAATTTATTTCGATCATTCGTAATTCAGCCTTATTATAAATTCATATTCAGAAAATAACTTTTATAAAGTTCTGTTGTGTTTAAAAGTTGTGGTCTAAGGAACAATGCTGCGCGACCATGCACGGTATCTTAGGAGTGTTGCGCCTACTTCCATGCAAGCCGCCCTACACGCTTGGCTCATGCGTTGCGCTCAACTGCACACTATGGAAAAAAAGTGGTATGATAGTATTTTTCGGGATGTTAACGAATTATTATTTGTTGTTTAATTAGTCCAAATAATTTGTTTTTAAGGTTTGAGCATTGATTTTCCAAACAGTACTTTTGTGTTCAGTAATGCGACCACTTTTGTCACCTAAGCGTGCTTTCAGCCACACAACAGCAAACAAAGCAAATAGTTCATTACGAGGCGATTATTTTGTTGCAGGGGAAAATCGATGGATTCAATGAAGTCACTTAACTTTTTATTTTACTCAGTAACGAAATGAACGTGTCGTTACCAAGTGTCGTTGCGCTGTTTGCGATTTCAAATGACTGCTTTTGTTTTCGTCGTTTAAAAGAAAAACGACCATCATATGTCACGTTTATTAAACAAATAGCGTTAGCTGTCACATATCCTGTCGATAAAATAAAAAAATATATTCTTGTCATTGGTGTGTACAATATACGGTACAATATCTACAGTTTAACTTTCCATATGTAGGGACTGGAAATTTTTGCGAATTCAATTACCTGTAGGCTATAATCCAGTATAATATGCATACTCAAGCCCCGTCTATTCGTTCATTGTCTACTGTTCCACTGAGTAGCAGCTAGTGGACAAATGGTCGGGGCTTGAGTATGAATAGTACAATGGATTCTAGCCTGCAGGTCATTGAATTCGCACAATTTTCCAGACTCTATCCATATGTAATTGTTATAGTAACCGAACTGCCTTTGAATAGCGGGGCTTTGATTTTTTTCTTGTCTCGGAATAGTTATTCTGCGCCGCTCGACAAAACCTACAATAATTTCACTCGAGTTTTAAACTTGAGTTTCATGATGGGTTTTCGTTACGCACTCACCTATTATGTAAACCAAATTCTTCGGTAAAGTTATTGGTGCTTACACACGGCAATTTCATTTCTTACTCGAATTCCTCAAAATGGTTTCAAATTAGGGAAGTAGTTAACCTAGCAATTAATTAAGTATATAAACCCGTACAGTATTCGTAGTTATAAAGCAAACAATTCTGTATTTTCCTGTTGATAAAATACGACAGATTTTTTGTTTTTTTTAATAATTCAAAACTTTGACAGGTGTGCAGTGGTTGTACAATTACTAATTATTATTAATTTATGTCCTTTGTCTGGACTGAAATAACTAAAGTTTCCTGACACAATTGAAATAGCTTAGAAGAAACAATAAGTTGACTAGATTTAGTTTCTTGGACATTCTCCATTGCAAATGAATGACTGTCAAAGAAAACTAAACAAATGGTAGAAAACCATAAATAAGCAGAGTATGCTTTAGTCAGCTAGATACAAAGACAAAATGAAATTCCAAAATGGAATCGGGTCAATTAAAACAACGGACAAAACAGATTATAATTGAAAATAATAACAAATAAAAATAAAAAAACCAAATAACATGCGACACAACGATGAGACGAAACAAAAAACATAGTAGATATCAGACACGAACAGAAATTATTTTCTATTATTTGTTTAGTTTTCTTTGACAGTTATTCATTTGCAATGGAGTAGCCTATGTCCAAAAAACAAAATCTAGTCATACACTCCGATTGCCCTGAAAGCCAGCCAAAAGCTGCTGAATGAAAGAATTTCTACATATCACTATCAAAAATCACAACTGAACAATGAAATATAGGCAATACAGCTTGAAATACAGTCCAGCATCAGTAAAAAAAAAAATTTAATTGCATATATTAGTCTATCACCAATCTTATCCAGAAAAAATCTGTTAGGTGCATAGAAAGGCAAAAAGATAAATTTTCCAAGCTGACCAGTACCTTGAACACCAAAACCCACTCCGCACCAAAAAGTATTAACACAGTCATTAATGCATCCTCAAGAAACTTGTCTAACTGCGAGGAAAGTGTTTTGCAAAAAGGTCTCAATTTCTGCATTGCTCCACGACACATTCCAGTACTTGACATAGTTTCATCCGTCGAGAGCGCAATATACAAACTCCCTGCTGCTAAATAGGACGAATTTCGCTGGACTCTGCGCACAGCGATTACCTCATCTGGCTCTCCAAAACCAAATATCTCTTCCGATGAACTCAAAGCCATTAAAACTCTGAAATCCGACCCTGACATTGTAATCCTTCCGGCAGACAATGGTCGTGCTACTGTGGTACTAGATAAATCAGACTATGACCAAAAAAATCACAAATCTGTTCACCACTGAACAATACACACAATTTGAAAAAGACCCCTTTGCCAGCATAGAGCGAAAAGTGTATCAAACTTTGAAAAAACATCAAAGCCACCTCCCAGATAAAATAAGATCAGAGCTAACGCCACACAGCAGTAGATCACCCCATATATATGGTCTTCCAAAAGTCCATAAACCTGACATGCATCTGCGCCCGATCATCAGCTGCTGCAATGCTCCATGCCAAAAACTATCAAAATATCTCCTGAAAATTGTTGAACTCCTCGCAGGCCAGACACCAACTTTTGTCAAATACTCTAGTCATTTTATATACATAGCCAAAACTTTGAAAATAGAAAACACTGACGCCCTAGTGAGTTTCGATGGCTAAAACATTTTCACCAATGTACCTGTGGCTGAAACTCTCAACATTGTCAAGGCCAAGTTGGAAGCTGATCCAACTCTGAAGAACAGAACAACTAAACCAGTTCCACCCATCATGGAAATTATTACCCTTTGTGTCACCACGACATATCTCCAGTTTAATGACAGCTTCTACAAACAAACAGACGGCATGGCAATGGGCTCTTCACTTTCACCATTCATGGCGAACATATTCGTGGAGAACTTTGAGCAGGAAGCACTTAGCAAGAGCAATACCCCTCCTAAAATCTGGCTTCGTTACGTGGACGACACTTTCACTATCTGGCAACATGGGCCTGAAACCCTGGAGGAATTTGTGAACTTCCTAAACTCATTGAGGCCATCAATCAAGTTCACCTATGAAAAAGAAACCAATGGCAGCATTCCTATTCTGGACGTGCTAGTTAGCATGAAAAGCAGCAGTTTGGAAACTAAAGTATACAGGAAACCTACACATACAGGCCAATACCTACATTTTGCTTCCAACCACCCTAAAAACACAAAAACTGGCATAATTCGCACACTCGCCAACCGAGCTGAGATTATATGTTCCAACAAGAAATCTGTAGTGCTAGAAAACAACTAAATAAACAACTCGCAACCAATGGTTACCCGGCAAACACCATCAAACAACACATGAAACCTAACAGAACACTTACGCCCACAGAAACCGAAAAATCAGCAGGAACCCTAGTTGTTCCGTATGTTAGAGGCCTTTCGGATAAAATAGGACGTCTGGGAAACAAATACGGACTTCAAACAACATTCCGATCCAAATCTACTATTAAAAGTATGGTCACCAGGGTGAAACCAGCCACTGAAAATCTACAAACTCACAACTGTGCATATCAAATACCGTAAAACGGGGTGAGATTATGCCACGTTGGGGTGAGATTGGGCTAACGTAATTCTACTTAAAATAATAGCATATAATTTTTTTATTCTTGTGATCTTTTTTCAAACTTGATTTATTCTTCAAAACTAAGCCTATGTACTTACATTGTTTTACTATATGTAAACAAACATATACAATTAGGTTGTCACAATCTCACCCCACTTGGCACAATCTCACCCCATTTTACGGTACCCTGCGAATGTGGCCATATGTATATTGGCGAAACTGGCAGAGCTCTATCAACCCGAATCAAAGAACATAAAAACAATTGCAAGAAAGGAGAAACCCAAAAATCTACACTGGCTGAACATGCATGGGAAAATAGCCACAAAATTCTTTGGGAAGACTCAAAACCACTTACACAGGAAACTGACAAAATTGAGAGAAAAATCAAAGAATCAGCCTTTATTATTAGCAATAGCAATATTTTCAGTCAACAGAGTATTGCATTAAAAAAATGTGTGGGTTCCTCTGATTAAGAGAGAAACAACTTTACAGCACAAAACAAAACAAAAACACACTCAACCCATCACAACCAATCAGAGTCAATCTATGCTGCGCGACCAATCAGGAAACAGCTCGTCTCCCATTGGCTGAGCAGGATAAGTGGGCTTACCCTATATAAACCCATGGTTTTACAGTCTACTCATGGTTTTACAGTCTACTCATCAGTTGTTTGTTTGTCGTCGGAGGCAGACGTGCCAGCAAGAGCGCCAGCAGCAGCAGCAGCAGCAGCAGCGGAACCGACTCGCACCCTCTGGCTACCTTAGTGGTCAACCACGAGTGGTGTGGGGCGGTAGGTAAGCAGTGGACTGTGACAGATGACAAAATACCCTCAACGAGGTACGACAAACTCAGATTCTGAAGACTCTATTATAGATGTAGAGAACTTTGAGCAGGTAGTCACGACCAACATGCG
>PNEQ01005442.1:0-27394 GCA_003012365.1 Medauroidea extradentata
GGCGACCTGCAGGCAACATGGTAGAGACATGCAGGCAACATGCTTGCGACCTGCAGACAACGTGGTAGAGACATGCAGGCAACATGCTTGCGACCTGCAGGCAACGTGGTAGAGACGTGCAGGCAACATGCTGGCGACCTGCAGGCAACGTGGTAGAGACGTGCAGGCAACATGCTGGCGACCTGCAGACAATGTAATTTTGGACATGCAGGCAACATTACATTGTAACATTGCCTACTCGAGACGTTGGTGTGTTGCCTGCACCTATTCTGCACATGCATGTTCATACCTGGCATATCGCAGCATATTGTGGTGACGTTGCTGCGCTGTTAGGGTTGTGACGTAATGTTTATTAAATCGAAACACTTGTTAGGTGGTCTTCATTAGCCACAGAAAATATTTATACTCAGTCCGAAGGCGTAATTCATGAAAAATGTTTGTATTAATTTTCATATGCGTCGAAGTGTATTCAAATTAAAATATATAAATTTAAGTAGGAATACATGATAGAATATAGTATATTGGCTGGAAATAAATTGATAATTGATAAGGGTTCTTGAGAAGAAAAAAGGAACGCGCATCCTGGGCTAAACTGGGGACGAAAATAATGTTATTGGCAAAATGTACGATGGCATTTTAAATGTGCAGTGGTACTCTTGCACTCAGCAGATATCTTACTCCAACTGTTCTGGCCTGTATATTACGGGGCCAGGTTAAAATCCCGGGCAGTTCAAACATGATTCTACGTTTACTCGACGTTACATACATAAAATAATACCTGAACGTGAAGCACAAGACTGTACTTTCTTCGTACAGTGTTGCCACATTGTACATGTAAAATGTGGTCGTTAAACATTTTGCCAGTTACACTTTCGGCTACAATTTAGATCAGGATTCGTGTGGTGGGCTTATTATTCGTTTGTTTCTTGACATCGAAACTGAAGAAAGAGAGCCCAGGTTTTGTGTCTGCTACTGTACCTACCGAAGTCGCTGGGTTTCTGCGCGGTCAGCAGTACGTTGACCTATCGACTTTCGTCCCAACGCTGGACGCTTAGCGGTGACGCCATCAGCAGCCTAGGGCGTAAGAGATCATTGGTGGGAGGTGTGTGGAAGGAAAGAGAATCGGGACGATGCGATATCACGCATATTAGCACGGCCAGTAAGCTCAGGCGAGTGACGAATCGCTGGAGCCCGACCGCAAAGGTTTCGAGCGCACTCCCCGATGAGCATTGTTAAAGAGCGTAATTTGATTGACACTGATTTAGTTAGTTGTGTCTTAGGTTGATGAGAGCGTACTGGGTGCGGAGTATATCCAAGGCTGTTTTGATCAACGTTGGCTCCATATCACCTGTTTGGTTTTAATCAAAGCCCGTACTGCTTAATTGTGCTGCTGAATTGGCAGACATTTGCGTCCAAACTATGTCTACAGACTCTTCAGTTTAACATGGGATCCATTCGCAGCGTGTACATATTTGCTTGCACGCATCCGTGAGAGTTGTGATATACATTTTTTACCCCATGCTCAGAAAGTTTTTAGGATTTAATACACTTTATTTGGATATATACTGAGGAGAATCAGCTATGATTAGAGACACTGGAAAATCGCGAAAATGTTTAAGATAGTCTCCAATAAACTGAATTATATAAACCGTGACACGTGTGAATAGTTTTGGGACAAATCTCACATACTGTATGTCCTAGCTGTACAGTTCTAACTGGGCCTGTTGAAGAGAGAAACAATGCTTCAAATAAATCGTAGCCAATGTCGATACGAAACAGTCAGTGTTACATACAGTGCGTTGGAGCCTAGCAAATAGTAAATTATTCCCGCGATTTTCCAGTGTCTCTAGCTATGATATATTTCAACTTGAAATCGAATGTTAAATTGGGAAATTCTAAAACTTTATTAAGTTTTGTGTGCACATTACAGAGACAAGTAGACCCGTTTTAAAATAGCTTTGTGTGTTTTCGATACACATGTTTAATTCATCAAGCACTTTCGAACATTATTTCCAATGATAGCACAACCAGAATTTATTATCAACATTATGCTTAACGATTTTGAAGTTATTACGCAATACTTGAATAATTAGTTAATAAGCTTGTATCAAAAGATACAGTATAATTTTCTAATTAATTAATACTGGCTGCCTGTTAAACAACAATATTACATAGTTGCCGTACAGAACAATGATTAACACAGATTAGTATTGTATGTTACACTGGCACAGTACTGATAAGAACAAAATACTAAAACCGTGGCAATACAAAAATATACCTCGGTAGGGTGATGGATTTACCAACAAGAAATTATGAAAGCCCGTGTTTTTTCATATACATGGATACACATGTGCATATGTGTTATTCCTCGCCTTTTATCCTACTTTCGGAAGGAAAAAGTAGGCTTGTGAGATCACCTTCCTGTCTGTAGGCTATGCTTGTGTGTGTGTATGCCCGTGTGGGCGTGTGTCCCAAAAACTTTTGAACCAGTGGTCCAAATTTTATCAAACTTTGTACACTTATAGTACTTAGCAACCTGACTTGACATTTATATATTTAGTTTACGCCCTTTTCATATTAAAAAAATGGAGGCCATTTAAAGATTTTTCGATCAAGCTAGCTATCTACGGAACCGTATTTTAGAATTTCATCAAACTTTTGATACACATACACTACATACGAACCTGACTTAGCTTTTGTGTATTTCCTTCATCCTGTATACAGACTTAAAAATGGAGGTCATTTTTATATTTTTAGCACAGTGTTACATATCCTTGGAAATATTTCCCAGAATGTCAACATATTTTGTACACACATACTATACATAAAGCTCACGTGACTTTTGTGCGTTTCGTTAATACTGTGTTTATAATTTCAAAATATGAGCCATTTTTATATTTTTAGCATAGTAACACATACCGAAGAAAATATTTTTTCAGAAAATCATGAAACTTGGTACACATATATTACAGACAAAGCTGACTTTACTGATAGCCTACATAGCTGACTAAACTTTTGCGTATTTCGTTTATCACGTGATCATAATTTCATAATGGCCACCATTTAGCATTTTGGCATAGTTGACTTAATTGGGAAATATTTTGCCGAAGTTCAGTGATCTTGATATATATATTGCTTAGTTCACTTTTTTTCTGTATTTCGGTCATCGTATGTTCGAATTTTTAAAACAGTGGCTATTATTTATATTTTTCGCATAATATGTAACAGCTCAGGAAATATTTTTTCTGAATTTCATCAAATATAGGCCTAGTACACATAGGCTATGAAAATAGTACGCTGACTTGACCTTTGTATGTTGTGTTTATCCTGTGTATATATTTCCATAAATACTAACATTTTTATTTAGTTTGACATAACTATTTTCTAATCTTAACAATCTTGGTTTACATGCACAGCTTGGAAATTTTACTTAACTATGATTGCATATTTCGTTAATCACATATTAATATTTTAATATAGGCTGTTATTTTTATGAATTCACATAATATGGCACGTTTGGGGAAATATTTTTCCGAAGTTCATTTATCTTGACACGCGTACTCTGCTTAGTTGACTTGACTTTTGTGTATTTCCTTCCCCCTTTTGTAATATTTTGAAAACGGTGGGAATTTTTTACCTTTATGAAGAAAAACATCTCAGAAAATGTTTTCCCCATTTTTATCAAACTAGGTATGCATATATTACTTAGCGAGCTGACTTATCTTTGTATATTTCGTTTATCAAATGTCTAAATTAACATTATTATTTGATAATCTTAGGTGTACTTACGTACAGCCGTGTCGCCTTTATGCAAGGGGCGCAAAAACGCCGTGCTGTATTTGCTACATTTAGGTCTCTGGCTTTTTTCTACGGGACTTTAAATTGTGGCCAACTATTTCACTAACGGAAAGAGCGTTGCAATGTCCAACACGTGCTGGACGTTCAATTTTGTTTGGTATTTTTTACGTGATAGCAGTCTGGAAAAGCCGTTTTTAGCAATTTTGAGGAGCCTAAAAACCATGTTTCTAAACACGATACATAGAAAACAAAACTATAGAAGGGTAATATTAAATATGTTTTCGTTTCGTAGGTTAACACACGTAATGTTTCTTAACAAACAAAAAAAGAAGAAGAAATGTTCTCCTAATACGCTGCAACAATTATCACTCTGTATAGGGCACTTAAAACACATTTTCACAGCTTGATTTGTGTCTTCACGAAAGGGGAACCGAACAAAAAATATTAATTAATGAATGTTGCCACAAATTTACCCGACAGGTGTAAAGGAACACATGTTTCCCTTATTTGCATTGTTCTTGAACTGGAATAGTTTTTTTGGCAGAGTATTTGGACTGCGTGCGCTAAGCCGCTCTCTCCAAGACGAAGTCTCGTTAATGATGACCGATGATGTTGGCCGATATTGTCGTGACTTGCCATGGGGAATGCTTACAAGGTAGAGGCCAATCTCTGTAATAAAATACGTAACACACGTAAATGAAAACACATAGAAGTTTGTGTGGCAAATTGAATCGCGTATTATGCTCTGCTATGTATAGGAAAGTGAAGTTTAGTCTTCTACCAAAAACGCTGATTCAATTAACCGCAGGCTAGAATCCATTGTGCTACGCAAACTCAAGCCCCGTCTATTCGTTGATTGTCTGTAGTTCCAGGGAGTAGCAGCTAATGAATAAATTGACAAATATATAGGTTATTTTATTCTAGCATGCAGGTCATTGAATTCACGAATTTTCCTGTCAATACATATGAGCAATAACAAGATCCACTGATTTTTGGCAAAAATTACTCTGCAACCGTTTGTTTCAAAACCTGACGCGCACATCTGCAAATTTGTTTAGTGGTTATTGGAAGAAATGTCTTAGTGTAGATGATTCGCGTATTTGACTGTGGCAATCAGAACTAGGTTACTGCGACACCACAAGCCTGCTATTAATAGGCAGAACTCCAAGACGTTGGTGATAGAAGCATTCAGTCTCTCGCCAAGAAGCAGAGATGAAGGTTTGCACTTAAGGATTTGAAACAAAGTGGTTCCAATATTTTTTTCCGAAAATCGGGTATCTCTACATATAGTTAGAGACACTGGAAAATCGCGAAAATATTTAACATAGTCTCCAATAAACTGTAGTATCTCAATCGTGCCACGAGTGAACAGTTTTCTGGCAAATCACACATGTTCTGTGTTAAAACTGCGCAGTTCTAATTGGGTCTGTTGAAGAGAGAGACAGAGCTTCATATAAACGATAGTCTATATAAGTGCAAAACTTTCAGTGTTATACATAGTATGTTGGAGCCTAGCAAACAATCAACTTTTCCCGCGATATACCAGTGTCTCTACATATAGTACGTCCGTAAGACATGGTGAACTTTTGCACTTTTGATCGGTCACAAGTAAACAACGAAACAAGATAGAAATGTGAAATACTCACCAAATGAAGGGAAAACTCACCAAGTTTCGTAAATATTGAGTGCAGTTTGAAGTGGCTTCCATTGATTGCTCTGTACACGTCTAAAGGGATGACAATGCACCAAGACTTTACAGACAAACTGTGTAAGTAATCTCACATGTATTAAACCTTCAACGTTCACGTTAGTTTCTCGTTATAGGTGTTCAAAGGTTAGATATTTTTTTGTTACATTAGTGCTTAAAGTGATATTTTAGTATCATGTCTAGGAACCCCTGTTTTCCGCGAAAAGAATTTTGCCCCACTTTGTTTCAGTGTCTTACGTACACATCTGCAATTCTGCTATATGGTTATTGGCAGCGTCTATAATGAATGACCGTATATCATTTGACTGAGCCAATAAGAATAACGTTCCTGCAACGCTACACGTCTGTAATTTTCCGGTAGAATTCCAAGGTCGGTAAGAGTTAAAATGTCCAATCACTGACCATGGAGTAGAACTGCAGGTGTGAACGTAAGGCATTGAAACACAGTGGGAAATAATTCTTTTCGCGATATCAGGGGTTCGTAATCGTGTCCAATAGAATAAGTGCGAACTGTCTACAGTCTTTTGCGGCACAAGCATGAATCAGAACGACCATATGTCTACAGCAGCTATTCATCAACACACAAAGAAGATCGTCATCTGCATTTGTGCTAGCTTCTGATTTAGTAACGTTGATTATGGACTCACTTTTTAGAACAATGTCAAAAATCAACAAATGTATTCAAGATAGCATGTAACTTGGTTAACGCGACAAAGTTAAGGCCGTATGACAAGTAATTTTTTTTAGATAAGAACGTAATATTTAATTTATTAATTATTTGAGCTCTAAATATTGAAAATCATGTTTACTGTGGTAATTTAATAATAAAAGTTCTACCGATGGATTTTTAAAGGCTTGTTTGTAAAAGTACATCTTTTCACAGCGGAGACATAGCCTAAGCGTTCTTATTTGCGTGTAGGCCAATAGTAAAATATACACAAAAGCGTAATCATTGTGGGTAATTTTTAACACATAACTTATTTGAAACCTTCTTCTCGTATGTCGTAATGACTAATTGACGGAAATGTAAAACCACAAACACTTTCACACTGAAGATACAAAACATGCTTTATTCACGTGTACACTATAACAGATACGACAGGGTAACTCTCTTGGGGCATCGTGCGGAAGAATCCTTTGAGCAGCTCAGCTTCTGCCCTGGCGAATCTTTGCGAAATTCTCTCTCGTTTGTTATCCGTTCGCTTCTCTTACACGGCTTCCAAAACGATTTACACTATATCGTTCAAGTTTGCCAGTTTTTGATTCCTCCCTTCTTCGGACGATATCCGGCGCCTGCGCTGCCAGGCTTCACCATACTGTGACATTAAATCAGAATAACTCGTGTGGCAATATGGCTAAAATTATCTCAAGACAGTTCGCTGATTTTGTTTCATAAATGCCGGATACATAACAAAATAAGCTAGATGACTGATATGCAAAGTAAACTCTGCACGGAGAAGTTTTCTTAAAGTATGTATTTGCGTGCTCTATTTACTCTGAAATGTATTAGTAGGGGCCGGAAAATTTCGTGGAATCAATAACCTGCATGTTGGAATGCACTGTGCTATGTATACTGAAGCCCCGACTTTTTGTCCGCTAGTTGCTACACGAGGAACGGCAGACAATGACGAATAGACGGGGCTTGAGTATGCATAGGACAATGGATTCTAGCCTACAGGTAAGTGAATTGGCTAGATTTCCGGCCCGTACTTTTCAGTGTAGTTTTCTTAAACATTATTTTTACATGGAATGATCAAAATGTACTATCACGTTGTTAGTTTAGAAAGTTTCTATTATAGTTCAGTTAGTAATAAAGTAATGAACCAGTTCTGTAAAATTAACATATTTGTATCAAATTTATGTATACAATATGTACAGAAACTGCCGACACACGTCCAGGCATTAATTAATGTTTTTGTGTTAAGGGAACGTTTAATCATGTTTGTTTTGTTTGGGATTCAAACACATAGGCCTACTCATGATTAGGAGATCAGAAGAACGGTAGCGAGGCAACCGTGCAGCGCAATAGACGATTAACTCCATGCTGTGTTGCCGCATTGAACACGTAAATATCTTATAATTCAGATTTTGCTACTAACATTTTCGTTTGCAGTTTAGCCCAGGGGGTCGAACATGGTTATTTTATTCGAAACCGTCGTAACTCCGACGTGTCGGTAGAACGACGCTAGTGTCATGACGGCTTCGCAAAAATGCGAGCATGGTGTCTTAACCCTTCCGTCAGAATTATTGCGTCAAATGAACGACGGTTCCAAAGAGGAATATATGCAGAGGTTGGTACGAAATTTGCAGTAACGACGTGTTATTTTTGTGTGTTGGGGAATCTGCTTTCAAGTTTCAGCCAATAGAGAACCTCTATGAACAAAAATATTATACGGCTGTAACGAGAATGACGTTATTTGCACTTAACCTGTATTTTTATTTACAAGTGACACAATTAACGTGTATTTTTATTCACAAGTGACACTTTAATTTATTCAACGTGTGAACAGAACTTGATGAAACTGTGATCAAGTGGCGATATTTTGTGGCAGTCGTGTGGGGTTTGCTTAAATATTAATTTCATGAGTCAGTGTAAACGTCACTATAGCAGTAGTGTTGCTGTCGAAATTTAAATATCAGTACTTGACCATAGTTTTTTTATATCTTCATTTGGGTGCTTATATGAGCAATGTGAAATATAACATGGTAAATAAAGTTCAACATAATTTTTAACATTTAAATATTGTTGCAATATTGCCTAAATCATTCTGTAACAATATGTAGCTTATAATTTTTATGTATACATATGATTTACAGTGACAAATTTATTTTCTGTCAGAGCATTTATAATAAATAACAGAAGACGATAATTACTATTCTCCAGCCAATAAAAAAAATTTCCTTACATTTGAGGAAAATATATATTTTGTGGTCTTCTTTACCCTATACACGATATAAATTTAAAATTGGTATCCCAATCTGCGAAAAAGACAACGCATGAACATGCATAACGTACTGCTCAAAATTACAAAAATGTTTTTAGTCGCCTGCGATATCTGTAAGGTACAACGTTGTAGGTTAATTGCCAATAAAAACTGTAGCAATGTTTTTAAAAGTTATTACATTGCGTATAAACACTGGTTTCTCAGGATATTTTCAGCAGAGAATGATTTTGTCTTATGCGTTTTGTACTACAGATTCCAGCCATGAATATTAAAAGACCGGATTGTTTTTCTACCGCACATCACTTTCATTCGGTTTGGTTATACTAACACGTTTAAATTACAGACAAAACACACGCGTACACTAATACAGTGCCAATAATTACCTATATACATCAGTTAAAACAATTTGTTCTTGTCTTCAAAAATATTCAATACAAACTGTATTACTTATTTAGGTTTTAGAGATCAGTATGGGCAAGATGTAGGTTATGGTTGTATGGTCAAGTTATAGGTTATGGTACGTATACAGTAATTGAGCTTTAAATTTGTCTTTGCACGTATTGTTTATACCGTGTGCAGACTTTATATAAGTTAAAAATATATTTTGTCACTTGAAACTGTGAATATGGCATTGTTTCTATAGATATTAATGTTAAATACGCACGTTGTCGGCCTCTTGACACGCTGAAATACCGCGTCAGTGTATTGACGGTCGCGTAGTTCATCTGAAACGCTTTGACGGGCATCAAACAGAACCATGCTCGCTTTTTTGACGAAACGTCTTTCCACTGACGCGTCGTTCTGACGACAGGGAGAAAACACGAACCATGCTCTGCCTGCAGGAATCGTATTGTGTACTTATTACGCAGTATATTCCAGACATCCCGCATTGCTTGCAAAAATAGTTAGGATCGATACGTACCTCACTCTAAATCTGAATTAGTGAATATTCACTTATTCACGCCGATGCATGAAGCAGTTTCAATAAACTGAATAAGTGAGAATCAAGAAATAAACAGTTTAAGTTCTGGAAAAGTTCAACTTAATCATCCTTATAACACTTATAATCCTTTGAAAGTAGTTTGAAACCAAATTATTTGCAGTAATATAGGACATTTCGGGTGACAAAGAAATGTTCTGATTTTCACTTAGCTAGCCAAAATTGCTTATAACGGCATCCTCTTCTTTCTTGAAGTTCACTATTAAATAACTATTGTAATTCCTATCGCTCGACCCTCTTGTTTCACGGTCGGCTTTTGGTGGCACTATCTCAAATCCTATACTTAGGATGGGCCCAAATTTAAACGATTCCTTTAGGGCGTAAAATTAATCCGTCACCATTAGTTTGAAGAAGCCACCAAAAAGTCCGTGTAGCATACATAAAATTAAGGACTACAAATTCATAGTCTCCAATCCTTAATTAAAATAGTGAAAACGTGTTGTGTATCGCAGGTAAACAAAAATACAGTGAAACTATTACTCTAATATTTATACAATGACAATCAGAAATTAAAAATTATTACAAATACTGTAATTACAACTCTGGATAAAACCATTCAATATTAATGAGTGACTCGTTCTCGGTATAGAATCGCCATTTTGTCATATTAAATCAATTACGTCTGGGCTTTTAAAAATACGGTAAAATAGTACAAATACTTTTAAAACCCATAATACAGCAAAAAATACGTTTTTTGTAGTTAAAATACATTTCTGTGACTTTTAAAATAGGTTAAATTTACCGTTAATCCATTATGTATAATATTCATACTGCATATGTCACAGTGAAAACTGTTCAATGAAAACAACTGGAATAACCGGTGAATATTCACTGATTCACTCTTAAAGAAAATCAGGGAATATTCACAAATTAAACCGTGACTACTTTAACTTATTCAAATTGTTGAAACTGCTCCGTACATCAGCGTGAATCAGTGAATATTCACTAATACAGATTTAAAGTCCTGTCAATGGCAGATACAATTTGATGTGATGACCTGTTGTTATCAGAGCAGAACTAGGAAAATCGTGGCCTGTCAATCCGCAAACACCAACCCGTAGTTATTTCTTTGGCTACTGCTCTATGGGAAGCCAATCACTAGGGCTCTTTATAGTGCCTTACCAATCACCTCTACGTCATGACTACACAGAGCTCCGCCACTGCAGCTCCTGTGCCGTTATCTTGGACGTGCTGTGTGAACTGTTGGCCAATCACACTAGTCTTCACATATGTACGGCTGTTCGTAACCAAGCTTCTCGCTAAACGTAACTTGAAATCACATGGCGTCTGTAGACAACTTAGCTAAACAAGCCTATTTATATTCGCCTGCAAGTTTAAGGGGCTGTGTTTATTCAAACGTTAAAATTACAACTGTTCATATATACGAATTCGGGAAAGTTTCCAGTCCTCTAGCAGTAATATCCTCTTCTCTGAGGACATGGTGGAAGGTGTGATGCTTAAGTTGACTGTGCTTACTGTCAACATTCTAAATATTCGATCACATTGGGTAGGGTTCCGGAAGTTTTCTCATAACGGACACTCTTAATTGGAATGAGTAAATATTCACTGATCAATTGTAGTTTCTTTACGTTTCATGATTATCCAGTTTCATCGAATTAAGTCAGTGTAAACCACAGTGTTCTGCTTCAGAGTAAACATTACGATATAAGGCTAAATTTTTAAAATAACTGTGCCACACAAATGGGGTTTTAACGTTATTTTTATATAAAATAAGCTCTTAATGCAATTTACGAGAAGTAGCTTTATACAAAATTTATTATTGGTTCAAGCCACCACGCTCTGAAGGAACTTAGTCAAACAATATTACTATAATTCTTCCCTGACACAGCGAAAATATACCACACGCTTGAACACTTGCTCGAGGTTAGTAGTTTTATATTCACCACGTCGCCAGCAACTTCATACACGTGTGGTACAAGATGTTGGCGTTAATCGTAAGTAATTCTTCTTATTAGGTTCATTATATTACAGGTTAGAAAGATCGATATTTTAAGTCTGACACAAGGAAAACTTCTGCCATTTGAACGCTGGTATCGGTAAGGAGTAAAATCTGACCAATCACAGAACTTTCCTGAATTTCAAGTTACTTGAATAAATAATTAAAACGCAAAATTGGTTTCTTTTCACTTTAAAATTTAGATGAATTTCTTCTGAGCCTTCGAATCATATTTAAATTTAATTTTGAAACGGTTTCGTATTTTTCTGGTACCTTAGCGACAGCAGCGAAACTAGCGGCAGAAATTATCCCTGTGCCAAGCTCTCCCATAAGAAAACACATTTTATTTTCAACCGGTAGTAGAATTAACCTTACTTCTGATCACAGGCCTTCGTGGACGTCCTGGCTCTCAGCTGTCTGTGTAGGTCTGCTAGGCTGGAGAAGACGTCCTGACGTAGATGCCTGCCTCATACAACCTTGCTTTCCTAGGCGCTGATTATACCTGCTGTGTCGCCCGAAAACCTTCGTCCATCGCCTTTGAACTGCGACACCCGGACTCCGCCGTCTGCGGTATGGCCGGGGATACTCCAGTTCACAGAGGTATACTTATGTTCGAGCGACAGACATTTGCTGATCGTAATAACAGATGTTAAGTGAATCGTCACGATTAATCAAAATAGTATAAGCACATCGTTGGTATGTTGCCGAAAGTGCCAATATCACAGTCTAAAACGTGTGACATTAGCCCTTATGGCATACCGCTAAAAATGACAATATCGCAATGCAAAAAAGTGATCTTGGTCCTTTTGGAAATATACCAATAGCTAAATTTTTTTCTTACAATATAGTTTTAAAAACAGCGGAGAAACTGCTTCTTATATGTTTAGTTACCACGAGAGACCCGGTAATTTCAGGAGTGCGTTAAATACAAGATATATTTCGAACTCCCGAACATGTTAGATACTTTCGCAAATTCGTTACGGTTTCTTGAACTTGTCTTCGAATACTCTGAACCAATACTAGACCTGCATATCACATGACAACTGACCATTCACTGGAGCAGCAGCCAATGAACTGGTAGCTAAAACCAGAGGTTACACAGAGCTACGGAATGCGGTCTGCAAATCGTTGACCCTGCAAATTTTACGTGTCTCTCATTACCACGGTGTAAAAGTTTGCAGACGAATACATTACATTCGTGTAGACATATCAGAATTATTATCGACTCAGTCAAATGGAGGCTTACGAACAATGGAAATGAAAGTCGGACACGTAAAAGTCATAAATCTTAGGAAACAAAAAACTTTTCCCGTTAGAATTTTTCCAAATTATTTCACTTCATCTTTACTTATGAGTGTAAAACACGACAAAAGACGCACAAGTTATACATTTGCCGTTTTGCTCGGAAGAGATAATAGTTAAAAAATTGAAGAAAAAGAATTGCAAAACATATTTTGTACAACAGTCGGGCAGTTACACATAAAGGTCGAATAGGTTAATTTCTACCTGCAGTACTTTAATAAAGGCAATATGTTCTAGAGACAATAGTTAAGTCCATTCCAAATTACGTACGGCCAAATTAAGGTCGTTACACCCGTAATTTTTTTTTTTTGTATTGGTGAAAATGTATGTTTAACTTTCACACATCAGAAAACAAGTCACTATTTCAAATAAAAAAGAAATAGATTCCATAGTTTTTGCATAATTACTCATCAAAGTCACAAAATTGCCGTTACAGTATAACAATTATTAAAAAAATACTTTTTACGCCAAAATTACAGGAACTGAAAGTCAGTACAGAAATATAAATTTACTCATTTCCACCAATTTGAAGAAAACATAGAAAGCTCTTCTTTTGCAAGTCCAAAGGTGTTTTGAAACAGCTCATACCATTTGGAATCAATAAAAAATGTTTTTATGCAAGTTAATTACAGTAAATTTTTAATTTTAGCTACACCGTACATTTTATCACTTTGATGAGTGATAATGTAAATACTACAATGCCTATTTTTTATTTTTATTTTTTGGAAATAACATGTTATCTGATGTATAAAAGTGATTGGCACAAATATAAAATACTGAAATTTTACGAAATCAACGTCCCTAAAGAATACAATTCATATTACCTTCACGCAGTTTCCAGAAATATGTTCCTTGATTAGGTGCTCTTTGGAAGTAACTTATACTGTTGAAGTATTAGTTTAAGTTATATTGAATGAGTGAGATGTAAAAGGAAAACATTCATATTTTACCGAAAATGAACTGATATAGCCAAGTTGTACTTTATATGTAGTTTCATTGATTGGGATAAAAAAAAAAAGAAGAGAGAATTCTAGTAATCCTTACACCACTTCGAATTTTGAAGTTTTATTTAAAAGTAAATCATTCCCTTCTTAACCTCAACGTTATGGCATGATTGGCTGTTCGCCACTAGATTCTTTGCGGTAGTGTTTCTTTTGTTTATGCAGTTTACAGTGTAAATGTACAGTACAACATATGGCATTGTGCAATGGGCTATTAATACAATGTAGGTATTTTAACTTAAAACGTACTATTATATTAATTAACAGCACTTGCATTATGAAAACATATCTGTAAATTATTGTTTCATCGAGTTTCAGAACGCCTTCGGCTTATTGAGATTAAAAAAGAAAACATTCCATCCACTTTGATTGCGTATAACTTTCAGTACATAAATTATGTTGTGTTTTTCAGGAAATGTTCCATTTCCTTAAATCCTAACAAACAAATGTCTAATTCTAAGATTTCCCTTTCAACCAACAGTTTAGTGTCAAAACAGTTTTCCCTGTTTTCCCGAAAGTTGGCTGTGGTGGAATATTTTCCTTCTTCATCTCATCTGTTCAATTCTGTAAAAATAAAACATTAATAATTTTTTTCTTGTATATCCTGTTTATGTAAATGTAATACTAAAGAATTAATTACGGCAGAACATTAAAACCTCACAGACGACACTTTTGTTTAGTAAATAATTTACGCAATGGCAAATTTGGTATTCTTATAAAAATGAATTGGGGTACGAATATATACAGCAATAAAGGTCCTAGAATCCCTGCAAGGAAACTAACCTCAGAATTAGGTGTGTTGAAACGATATCAGGTCAATGCTTGAAGTAGTTACGATACGGAAGTTAACTACCAGTATAAAACGCCCATTGTTTTACGCATCGATTCTCTTATACAACACCGTAGTAACGATACTCGTTCGTTGTATCCATTATACCAATGCACGGTATCTTTTATAGCTGCCAGCGTAGTAAAGATGCGAAGTCGATACGTAGTCTGGTAGTGAATGGGCAGGACGCGATTTCGTTATATAGCAACGCACATTCTTGTACGCGCGTACAGTTATGCTAGGTTTGAAATTGGATCGTATCAGTTAACTAGACGCACTCTGCAACACTTGCTGATAAATGCCGGTCACTCGTCTTTGTGGGTAAAATCACGCCGTACAAAATAACACGTATTATATTCGCTGTACGTTTATTATACCGGCTACTTGTTGAATTAGGTGGTTTAAGTATTGCAAGGTTAAGGACAGCTAACATCAGTGTATGCCGTCATGTTTGTTATCTGTACTCAGTCGTCGATAAAACCTGAACTACTCATCACAGTTCGATCGAACTATTTTTGCAGAGGAGATTTATTAGTGTACGCCTGTTTATTCCGCGCAAGGCAGCAGTATGCTTCGTTTTCAAGCGAGAAATTAAAAACTGTTTTTTTTATAGAAAAAATAAGGGCCTGTATAATATCAATATTATAATATCCGGAGCTCTTTGGTAACCGAATTTCAAAAATACTTACCTTTAGATTAGAAATTAAATTTAAAATCCAAAAACCTGTCTTCCGGAGGCTTACGCCTGTAAAAATTATTCCAACAACTGTTACCGCAAACCGCACAGAAACCTTTACTTCTACCATTACGGATATAAAGTGTAAAGTAAAACCTGTACGATTATCAAATGGGAAGGCTTCTGAGTGAAAATTGTTTGCTTAAAATAATACTACTAAGCATTGTTTGTATTCTCCTTTTTAGAGATTAACACTAACCATAATAATGCTAATTGTTAGCTAAAATCATATAAGTTAAGCAACTATTTGGTTTCCTAAACTTATCACGAGAATTTAAATAATAAAACTGACCTGGCATGGTCTCTACAGGATGATTGGAAAAAACACCGACAACGCTTAGTATGTTGTGCGGGACGACGAACTGATCATAATTGAAGAAGGAACACATGTCCGGAAACGCAGTGTGTGGGCGCAGGAAAACCAGAAATTGTCCGTGTGACATGTGGCCAATAAAACGAAGAAACAGTATGCAGCAAAAAGCATGTTACAAACTGGGTTCAAACTGTGTACCTCCAACGTCAATGCAGAGTCTACTGCGGTGGAGCTGAGCTATACGCACATGATCCAATAAGTGTGGTTGTCTGGAAAGAATTTCAATCGCTCCATGTACTCGTCCTATGCGGTCCTCCTCTGATATTACAGGAGTGGCATACTCCATGGCTTTCATACTACCTCGCAGTAAATAGTCGAGTGGTGTGATATCTGGTGATCGTGCTGGCCATGGAACTGGTCCTCCTCGAACAATCCATCGATTTGGGTATGTAACATTGAGGTGATTTCTCACATTTCTATCAAAGTGTGCTGGAGCTCCGTCGTGTTGCAGCCATGTGACCTGTCGCATTTGCAGCGGCACTTCATCCAATACTGTAGGCAAGATATTTCTAGGAAATGTGAGATATATCACTCCTGTTAATCTGTTTGGCAGTAGATATGGACCAATCACATGGTCCTCAATTATTCCAGCCCATACGTTGGTACTAAACCTGTGTTGGTGACCATGAACCACATGCGCATATGGATTTTCGTCCGCCCAAACATGCATGTCATGCAGGTTCACAATTCCGTTGCAGTTAAAGGAGTATTCGTCTGTGAATAGCACCAAACTCTGGAATAGTGGCTGCAATATTGATTGTTGTTAAACCACTCCGCAAACTGGACTCGTCGTGGGTAGTCGTCCTCCAGTAAAGCGAGGACTTTTTGCAGATGGTATGGATGTAGTAGCTGGTCGTGAACAACTTGCCACACCGCGTTTTGAGATGTGTGCAGAGTCTGTGCCACTTGCCGAGTGTTGGTGGATGGGTTATCTTCGACCAGTCTCAACACATCCTCCTCTAATTGAGGTGTTAGAGTCGTACATGGTCGACCCGCATCACGTTTTGGCACCTAACAAAGGGATAACATTGTAAACATTCGACCCTACTGCTGTACAGTAGTATTACTGCGGTACATGTAAGTAACAAGCACAAGTTACACTGCTATGTACATGCGTGAAACTCTCCGGCTTCTCTTAGTCGTCTCTCAATTACCGAGAACGAAGAATGATGAGGAGTATGTCTGTTTGGAAAACGTTCCGCATACAATCGTGCGGCGACTCGACCATTGCAATCTGGTTTGCCGTATGCGAGCACCATGTCGGTCATTTCCGCTGTTGTGTACTGGTACATGTAGACTGCTGTCAAACATGGCACTGCACTGAAAGACTGCTAAACGTGCCTCAGTCAAATGTATCGAGTAGCGCGTGTGCAGGAATGTTAATATGGTCACATCGTTAGTTAAACGGTTCCGTACCTGTTTTTGAGACCAAAACGGATTGCAACCAATGACACCAGTTGTCTAACATTGACGTTCTAATGCGCCCATACTGTGCGTTTCCGTACATGGTTTTCTTCTTCAATTATGATCAGTTTGTTGTCCCGCACAACATACTAAGCGTTGTCGGTGTTTTTTACAATCATCATGTATACTATAACAAATACGGTCGCATGACAGAAAAATATTCGATTCGCACAAAGAAATTGATTCGTTGATATTTATTTATGAGCAAACTTAGTTTGAATCTGCAACTTGAAGATGGTTTTACGACATATGTGGGGACACATGGCACTATTTGTTGGCGCTTTCAATGAATCTTATACTTGTATAAGCAATAGGCCTGAACAGATTTTACATTATGAAGTTATATTTAAGAACAGAAAATATATTAAATTTTACAGATGAAATTTTTATTTATTCCTGACATATTGAAATTCAGAATGGAACTCTTCAAGACGCATTTGAATGACGTGCCGAAATCCCATCGAAATCTTCCGTAGGCTTGTTACGACAGGAATTCCTAGCAACGAAGTGTTCCAATAGTAATTAATTAATTCAATTTTAGTTTATGCAAAATAAGGTCGCTAGATAGCAGCTATCCACCCCTGCACGCGTAATTGTCGCATTCCATGACGGTGAGTGGAACTGGCATAACATGCTGTTTGTGTTGGCATGTTAAGGGCACTGCCTACCTATGTGACTCAGAAATGACGGAGACACAAGGGCGACCTTGAAGCGCGCATCAAATGCCGTATCACCTCAACGAGCCAAGCTCTGAAATAGCGTGCAAGGTTCCCGCCGAACAGTTTTTACTATGGGACACTAAGCGGTGATCATATAATTTTATTGGTGGGATGTCTGTAACGAAGTTCAGTGCACATCTCACTCTGAGTTTCACATACATCCTGTTAGTACATTTAGAAGTACGATAGTCTGAAATGTCGTTTAAAGCCATGTTGGAGGGCTCAGAAACAATGTTTTAATGAACATAGAGTCTTAACAATGAAGTTCCGACCTTGTTTGAATTGTTTTTTCTTTTCGTACGTTGGCACAATGGGCACATGTAGAATTGTTTCGTAGATAAAAACTGTTTACGAACGCGCTGCAACGTACTTGAAGCGTGATGTAGGTGACTGCCTTAAGGGCTCGTGTTGGACAATTTCATTGTATTTTCAGTTTTTGAGTCATAACATTGATTCAAAAAGTATTATTAAAGCGTTCTCTTCGACAAAGCATGGGATATACTCTTAGTAAACTGCTTGACATATATAACAATAGAATCTTTCATTAATTTGTCATGCAGAATCAATGCAAGAGAATTTTTGAAAGTTAACCTACAAGGCTCCTACAACGATTTTATACGAAGCATTACTGAAAGATTACATTATTATTTATGTCAAGTAGTTTACCAAGAATATATCCTATGCTTTGCCGAAGATAAAATATTAATAATAGTATTTGAAAAATGTCAAGGCTCGAAAATTGAAAATACAATAAAATAATATAACACTCCACCTTAAGGCAAAATTATGGGCAATCCTAAGTAAATTTTTGCTGTCTACCTTTCCTAAAATTACCTTGAAATGTTTTTCCGTTTCTATTAGCCAGTAGATGATGAAGTTAAAGTTTAAACTCGTTATTGAATTAAAATATATCGTATGTATAAGGGAAAGAATCTAACTAAAAATAAGGAACAATTATTTTACTTCCTAGCAACAACTTATGCAAAAATCAATAGTTGGTTTTTAAACAACGCTCATAAATTACTGCACAGTATTATTTAGTTGTACCAAACAAACTCGGTTTTCTTCAACAAACACGTTTTCTCATTATAGGGTAAGTATTTATTTTCCTGCTCAAGTTTGGCTTGGTGGATGCAGAGAAGGAGGACTGGATTCTACTTGAAGGCAATACAGATACGAACCGGAAGAAATGAATCATCTCCCATCGCGTCATGGCCTGACCATATTGGCATTCCCAGATCGTGATGCTATATCGCGGGGAAGTTTTGAAACAGCGGAATACCGACGATGGAGCGAGGGAAAGGAAGAAGAGAAGGAAAGCGAAAGAGAGAGAGAGAAAGATTGATAAGCGTCTCACTATTGCCGCAGGGCAAGGATACCAGGCTAACAAAACACGTATCGCGTTCAAGATTGCCTCGTGCCTATGGCGAATCATATTGGCCGAGATCATAAAATTCTTCCTTACTGATGAAGGCTGACTCGTGTCCGCGCGCAGAGTCGTGTTTTCGTGGTCCGTGGATCGGAGAGAACTCTTATACAAAGGTCAAACAGAGTACGTTCGGTCACGCATGCAGATAGAAACCATGATTTGTATTCTGGGAACCGTTAGTTTAAACCCTCAAGGACTTGGTATATGTTAAACATGTCAATGTGTAAATATCTTATGGCAAAATGTTGTTCCGTAGTTCTATGCGATGTGCTGGGTGTCTTTCACGGGATTCGTAACTTGCTTACTCAGTAAGATATTTCCTTTAACTGAGTTTAGCTATATTTTAATGGATAACCCGGGAGATTCGTACGGGTGTTTTGATGTTACGAATACTAGGTAGTACATTCATTCTTGCACTATTGAAAAGAGAAACATATACGTTCGAAATTAATTAATTTCTTAAGTTGTGTACTACAAAATTGTTCAAAGGGATTAGAAGAACATTCCCGACTCTGGCCATCCTGTTTTTAGTTTTCAATGGATTCCCGAAATAGCTGCAGGCGAGTGTTGTGATAGTTCCTAAACACAGCAATGGCAGAGTCCTGTCCCAACTGCCGTCATTGTACCAAGTTGTGTGTCACTGTCTCTAATAACCGCGCTGTCGACGAGACGTAAAGGCCACTTACATTACGTGTAGACCAAAGAATTGGTCACGAGAATATTTTGTGCTACTGGTAGCTCTGTTTGATGGTTATTGACAGCATGTCCTTGTTCAGACACGTCCCTTATTTGACTACACTAATCAGAAAAAGGTAATTGTCACACCATAGTCTGTGAGTCCAACGGCAAGTACGAGCGAAACATCCAACTATTGACCTGTGCATGTAAGGAATTAAAACCAAATAACGAAGAATGTTTTCGCCACAAACTCGTTGCAATTTATATTTGACATTCATTAGTAAGCTAAACGTCTTTTTTAAATCTATTTCGGAAGTTTTACGTATCAATCGCAGAAAACCAAGCCCATAACTCATATATTATTACAAAGAAACAAACATTGAGTTACTTTAAACTATTACCTTCTTGCAACAATTAAAACTGTGTATTAGTTAGGGAACAAATAATATTTATTAGCATTTTACTGCAGATGTAAAACGTTTGAATACTTACATATATGTGTATCATGAACATGACTTATATTTGTTGACGATATTCCATGAAATTATAAGCATATGCTTTGCGTTATCTCTCTGTATAGTTTGAGCAGACATAAAACTCTCACATTAAATCTCCATGCGAGCGCTTATTGTTAATGTCTACAATTTTTAGTATAATGTAATTATTATTAGTCTACTTTCTGAAGGTAAAAGTATGCTTATGGGATTACCTCCCTGTCTGTGTGTGCATATGTATGTGTGTGTCCATGTGTGCGTGTCCCTTAAAACTTTGAACCAGCGGACCAAATTTCGTCAAACTTGCACACATATAGCACTCAGTAACCTGACTTGACTTTTATGTATTTCGTTTACGCCCTGTTCATATTATCAAAATGGCAGCTATTTTAATATGTTTTGATCAAGCTAGATATTTGTGGAATCGTATTTTAGAATTTTATCAAATTTGGTACACACAAACTATGTACAAACCTGTCTTGACTTCTGTGTTTTTATATTTTCAAAATTATAATTTTTGTATTTTCAACACAGTAACACATAACTAAGGTAGTAATTTCCAGAATTTCGTTGCACTTGGAAACATTGTTACAAGTTTGGGCAAAAACTTTTCATGTGGGCAATTCCCATGAGTTCTTTTGGGATAGAGGTCTTGTAATTAGAAATAAAAAAGTTAAATTAAGTACTGGATTTAATAGCTCACAAAAATACGAAATACACAAAACAGTAATCAACCATAACTCTCACAATACAATTAGTTACGCACACAATTAGTACCATGCCATAGAACGTTAATTAACTTTGACAATTAAAGCACAATAATATTTACCATTAATCAATTAAAGACTACAAATCACAATAAAATGCAGTCATATAACCTATAAACAGTCTCTCAAATAGTGACAATGTACAACCTTAACAGTCCTAAGGGAGGATGGCTCACCATGTACAGTGCAGCACCCGGAGTGCACCACTGTCTTCACTCTTGAGGTCTTCTGTTCGACTCCCGTCGCGCACCTCCTTCTTCACCTGTCGACCCGCAGCAGAAGTCTTCTTGTCTCACCCAGTACTGCTCCGAAGGTATGGGCCTGTAGCCTCGCAGTAGACTCCGACGCCACCAAGACGTCTTCCTGACATCACCAAGATGTCCTCACCAGCCTCTCTGCACAAGCTTAGCACCTCCTCCTAGCAGGACCAATAGCGAACTCTCGAAGCACTCCTTCTCTTGAATCACCAGGTAGACAGTCTCCTCTAGTCTCCAGTTACTACCCTCCTCGCCACAACACCATCAATGTTGTTCTCCACAGCTCACCACCTCTGTAGTGCTCCAACACAACACCACAAGTGTTTTTCGTCCTTCCTTCAGCTCGTTGGCGTCACACAGCCTCGACACCGACCACTGCCACAGTCGTGTTTCCACCCTCAAGTCGCCACACTTCGTCAGCTCCGCCGATGTTACATCAGCCTCGGCGCCATCGTGATACCGCCCCCAAGGCGCTGGGTTCACATCATATCTGCGCCGCCGTCAGTGTCTTTACTCGTCCCGTCACTTCTCACGACGTCCATCGCCACCCCAGTGGCAACACCGCTCCTAAAGGCGCTGCCTCACACCAATCTCGTTTCTCACTTCATACTCGTACTGTTCCTCTTCAGACTTCCGACTCCAGACTCTTGACTGACTGCACAATACTCGACTGACTCTACAAGACTCACTACAAGACTATCACTTCGAGACTAAGACTCCACAAGACTCTCTCATATTGCGCAGTCCCAAGGCTTTTATACGGCCCCTTTAGTGACGTCAAATGGTGATGCAATATGATGATCAGAGGTCTAAAAATAGACACCACCTCACTCGTGACTATTGGTAGTCACGTATACGCATGGGCGTCATTGGGGAATCCCTATGACGTCTCTCGGGAGTTGCGACTACCCATGACATCACTGGTTGACTCACAGGGCTGACCACCCAGCATGATGAAATGTGCCTGCTGCCTGGCCAACACGCAACAATATACTACAAATAAACCTAACTTTACTTTTGTATATTTCATTCTCCGTGTTATTATTTTCAAAATGGCGGTCTTTTTTGTGTCTTAGTATATAGTTGTCATAATTTCACCGAACTTGGTACATATATAGGCTACTATGTACAAAGCTGACTTGAGTTTGTGTAGTATTATTTATATTTAGAACATGCTAATCTGACATCTATAAGGACGCATATTTATTTCGATTTTTAAAAACTAAGTACACCAACTACTGAGCATACTACCTTGACTTCCATGTATTTCGTTAATCGTATTCGTATTGTTGCAGTTGAGACCAATGTTATATTTTAGCATTATGTCACATATTAAAAGAAATATTTTTCCGAAGCTCATTGATGTTGGCACGCACATGTTACTTTGTTAGGTATCTGGACTTCTGTGTATTTTTGTACATTCTTTGGTAATATTTTTAACGTTTCGGCCAGTTTTTTTATTTTCATAATAGAAAGACCTCTCAGAAAATTTGTTCCCGCAATTTTATTAAACTGGGTACATTACTTAGTAAGCTAACTTATCTTTTGTATACTTTACCGTATGTCTAAATAAATATTATTATTTAATATTCCTAGAAGTAAGTAAACGATTTTAACTTTTAGGATTAATTTGCACACACTTTGAGAAAAGTAGGCTTATCAGCTATTCTGGTAATTTTTTTTTTCGGGAATTTAGAAAAATTGTAATTACTATGCTACATTCCACTATTTTGTTATTACTTCTTTTATTTATCTATTATAGCATATCGAAAATTTTTTCACGGAAAATTAATGGCCAACCCATTCTACGAAAAATAGATTCAGCCGTGATTTTACCAATATGTATGAAGATTTCTGTATCATTTTGGATGCGATTTCAAAATTAGTTGTACTCAATTTAACAGAAAATTTCTGTTAATGGATTTTTCTACAAAGAAAACAAAGTTTTTGTCAAAGACCAAAGTAATAATACGTTTAATGAGATTTTTTGTTTCAAAGAAAGAAACCTTGACACGAGCTAAACCCAAATATTGTACAAGGACAATAAACGAAACTCATAAGAAAATCAATCACGAGATGCGTTATTTGATTCCAGCTCCCCCCGATAGGAGCGTTGTTTCTTCTGCTGTAGCAAATTACTCTTTGGGTTGATTTAGTTTTATACATATTGTTATTTATAATTTAAAATATAATTGTGATTTTGAAGTATAGACATGCTCTTTTAGTTATTATTTTGATACGTTAAATGTTAAAATATTAATAAACACATTCTTATTCTGTTAGCCTAAGAGAAATTTAGTCCGTAAATTTAAAGCCACCATAGAAAACAGAGACATAAGAATGCGAATGTTGCTAGTGTTTCCAACTCTCGCCGTAGGTAACACGTCTTGCGCTTTAACAGTGCTAAAAATCCGTAATTTTTCATTATTACCTTTAAATGTTTACTAACGCGCCTTAAGGAAGTATTTTCTTAAAGAAAGAAAAAAATGTGGTGTTATAAGTCCTTATACAATTTGCGGGGGCGTAAAACAAACGACCTGACTCCTGAACTGAAGTAAATAAAACGCAAGCAAGTAACGGAAAGTCCACTTTTTTTCTACTCTTCGCGGCGTCAACACCCGCAATGTCAGCGTGAACTTTCAATCTGTGTAATATTCCAACCCCTGTTTCATACCACGATTCTCGTGCTTCTTGCAACGTGGCTGCAGTCGTTTGCCTGACCGTTAGAGGTAGTGGTTGGGAGGGGGGATAGCTCTCATTTATCTGCGTCCGTTATAATTGTGGCAGCACTTCACCCTGACGAGCGAGCGGTGATAATTAACTCCCGAAGTACGATGGGATGGCGGGGTGAGGTTCCCGTCAACGAGTGACCCTTGACGTTTGGCCAACGAAAACTGGCCACCTTCCCCAACCTTCCTTTACCATCCTGGCAAATCGAAAGACCTCCCCCTCCATACCCACTTCGATAGGTCGCGCAGCTGATTGTGCGAACATGATGAATGTACCAGCAGCAGGCTGAGGTTGGAGGGAGTGAGATTTTGCACAAGTCTCTGAGCAATGTCTGTCGACTACACACTGTCAATAAAATGGCCACGAACATCTAACTCACCAGCATAATTTAAGGGTGTTCAAGCGGGGAGAAATGGGCCGCGGTGACCGAATGGTCATACAATTCGCCTTCCACCAAGGCAATCCGGATTCGATTCCCGGCGGGGTCGGTCCCTGGATTTTCGCATGTAGGAATCGTGCCGGACGATGCAGTTGATCAGCGTGGTTTTCTCGGAGTTCTCCCGTTTCCCCAGCCCTTTCATTCCGGCGCTGCTCCATACTCACCTCATGGCACCCCTCACCAGCGCTTAAGACCTTGATGTTGAGCGCTGACCAAAATCTCTCCCTTCTCCACTCAAGCCGGGAAAAATTACGATTTTATATTTGTATGTAAAACCGTAAAGCGGGGTAACTTTGCCTAGTTTGAGGGATACTTTGATGTACATATTTTTGTTGTAAGTGCAGATTTGCAGAGTCACAAATAGTTGAAGACTTCGCCATTCATAGCTTTAATAATAAACAATACTTTAGAGAGACTATTATCCTGTAATTCCAACATAGAACGAAATAACTGTAACGGTGCAAAGTTACCCATAGGTGTGCAAAGTATCCTCACATTACGGTAGTGTTAGATTTGTAGACGTAACTTGGAAGTAAACTTTTCTCATACAAAAAAAAATATTTAAGCCTAGTTTTCCCATAACAGCGTTCCAAAGTAAAAATCTCGCACATTTATTTCATACAAAACTTGTAAACCAACAAACATAGTGAAATGAAATAATTTTCATAGTAGCAACACATTTCAAGCTACTGCTTGAAGTTGGACTATGCAAAAACTCATTACATGAAATTTTTGTATTGAAAACAATTCAAATATTTGCTTTTTTTTTTTTTCGCAATTTAATGAGTTTTTAAATGCTTAAAGCCGTAGACCGTGATATGTAGTTTTGGTGAGATTTTTTTCCACTTCATTACTGGTTTTCAAGTTATGTATGAAGTAAAAATATGCAAGTTTTGACTTTGAAGTACTACTATGGAAAAACTGGCTGTACCATATTTTGTAAGATGAATTGTACTCCCTATCGTCTACAAAACTAGAGCTATTTCACGCAAATATAAAATTATTATATTTCCACACTTGAACACCCTTAATGAAATTACTTCGTGTCTATCCTTGTAAGACACAGTTCACATAAAAATTAACCAATGAGAAGTTATAATTTTTTGTCTCGAGCCACACTACATCGTCATTCAATTTTTTTTTTTTTTTGCTTTTGAAAATTATATAAAATAAACAAAGGGAAAGTTTTTTGTAAATAATTGTTTTCTATAAAGAAAATAATATTATTATATAAATAGTAACACAAAATATTTTTTCTTTGAACTTGTCTTTTAAGTAAAGGTAGGTTTATTTTACAGCTATTTGAGCAACAAGAAATATTGTTATACATTGTAGAAAACTTGTATTTACTGTGAGCTTAGGGAATATTCCTGTACGCCTGTGCGGTAAGACAATCACTTAATTTTTACAGTTGACGCCTCTTAACAATTGCGCGTGAGCTAGCTGCACTGTTTATTATTTCTGAACCAGAAGGAAGGATGGAAGATAGAGCGACAAATAACACGGATAGTATAGAATGCTCCGACCGAGACAAGTCATCCCCACGAGATGGATGACCCCTGAGCGACCTGGCACCGGACTAATTTCCATTCACATCCCCGGCTCCAACCCTGGGGAGTTCCGACCACTCAGCGTCCTAATATTTCACAACCCTCAAAATGAAACATGAATTTATAATTGGAGACCTGTATCTAAAAGTACCAGACTTATTTGGGTTCAAACTGGATTGCAAACACTTTTGTGTGTGTGTTATTTTTCAATCGACTCATTAATGAGTTCAGTTACTAGCGGAGTATTCTCCATGCCGGGTATTCTTAAGGGCCATGGTGCACTAACGAAATTGATCGAAAAACTTAAGTTACATTGATTTTCTTTAATCAGGCAGCAACTGCATGTAATTTTAAGACATTGTATGAAAAAATTGTGGAAAAAAATTTTTTTTCCAAGGTAGTTATATAGAATTTCGCATAATTTTGAATCTTCCAATTAATGTAGTAAACTACTATGCTCTATGATGTGCGACTGTATAAGACACATTTAGAGTCATGTAATAAAGGATTGAAACTAATTCGGAATAAATAAGCTTGGTTAATGTGGTTATGTCGCGATTTATTTTTTCTTAAATTTCTTGTTATGCAATAGCACAAATTTTAGGATCTAGTAGATGCAATATTTGGTAGAGTTTTAGAGTTATATTATATCTCAAGCTCGAGTCAACTATTTATAATTTCATATCCTTTTTGATTTGTTACAATCAGAACTAAAGTTCACGAGATCTGTAAGAAGATAGAGTAGCATGAGAAGTAAACTAGCGCGCCGGGATGAGCGCACCAGACGGTGGTGTCACCTCCCCTCTATTTGCCGAACCCTCTGGACTCCGGACACTTTGCTACGATCTTTCTACACTACCCCCCTCAAAACGTTTGCTTCCCCTCCCCGTCTCAGCACCGCTTAAGGGCGTTCAAGTGGGGAAAAATTCATAATTTTATATTTGCATAAAATAGTGTTAGTTTTGTAGACATTACTTCAGAGAACATTAATATCTAACGGAAAAAAATTAGCTCATCTCGTTTTCCCGTAATGTCACTTCAAAGTCAAAACTTGCATATTTTTACTTCATACAAAACTTGAAAACCAGTAAATATAATGAAATGGAAAAAATCTCATCAAAACTACACGTCACCGTCTACGGCTTGAAGCATATACAAACACATTATAAAATATTTCTGTGTTTAAAATAAATTTCTAAAAGTACCAAAAAAAATTTA